>KZ111249.1:489914-708088 GCA_002120335.1 Hypoxylon sp. EC38 | reverse complement strand
CAATTTGATGAACCGAAAGACGGTCAATATTATTGCCGAGCTATTAGCAAGACTGAAAAGATACCTACCTATATATCCGTCTTTTCTCATTCGTAGTGATATCGGTATGAATCAGTGAGCTATCCAAAGAAGGAATATATCGCCACAATTAGAAGCGTGACTCCGAGGAATATAGATGTCACAGATGTTACCATCAGTTATCTGAAGCGGCAAAATCACGGAAGCCAAGATCTAGATCTGAAGTTACCGAAACAATTTCTCCGCAGCGATCTATGGATAGCGCATTAATTTTTTTAGATGCTGCTTGCACGAAGTGTCTTGGCGATGATGAGAAACAAGCTGAGACGGAGTTGTAATGCTGAAACGTCTTTTTCGTAATATGATCTCTCGGCATCACTTGGCATCTCTTAGGTGTGATAAGCTTTCATCCTTCCCGTCCACAACTCCCGAATTCTTTTTAATTTGTCTTATTGCGATCCCTGACAAGTGAATTAGATTCGAAACAAGCCAGAGATGAAATCTGCGATTCATCGCACCCCGGACTCCATTTACGCCCCCACGATGCTTGACAACTCCTCCATTTCACCTCAAAGCCCGGAAAAGCGAAGAGGTAGCGTCTATACTCGTGACATTTTCTGTATCTGGCCTTACACCACTAACGTCGCCATCTCTTTTGAATGTAGACTTCTGTTACAAGTGGGGTATCAATCTATAATGATATGTTAATCCAAGTATGATATATTTAAAATTGTACATACTTGGTAGATAGTGACGTCAAGTCGAGTTATATGAGGTGTTCAGTTAGAGGCAATTCCTTGCCCTTCGAGGGCGGCAGCACCCTCTGCGGCAGCTTCGCCTTCCCCGCCGTTGAACCCAATAGCACCATCACCGACTACCAAGGCAGGCGAGTAGGCTCCCAGGTTGATATTTAGAGGGGCGGCAGCAGCAAGAGCTGTAAGGGTGGCGGAAATGATGGCGAATCCGAACTTCATCTTGTTGTCTTGGAGATATGGGACAGTTAATGGAGTCGTAGGATATTAAATACTTAGGTAGGGTAATTTATTGAGAGAAGACAGATGACTAGATCTGGACGTGGAGAAAAGAATATGGTGCACCCGTGCACTTCTCAATAAAGTATAACTAAAGGAGATAGAAGAGAACTGAACTTGGGATGAAGAGAGCCGGCTACCAAAGGAAGAGAAAAGCAAAACGAAGGTGTGGGAGGTGCAAGCCCTCTTATTATGTTTCCCATATCCCATATCTGATGAACACCTGAGCGCACCGACTACCTGACAGGCGCTTCCAGTTCCGGCGTCAAATCGCCCAAATTAGACCAGTCGGTATATGCTCTGGGATACCAAGTAGCTGTCGCCAGAGGCCCGATTGCTGAATCTGCCAAGTTGTATTGCCAAGGTTCTCAGATCGGGCCAAGCTGTGGGATCGCCATGGCGCTTTGTCGCAACCCCGCGAGCAATACACGACGTACACGGCGTCTGAGAATCAAAGGAAACATTGTAAAAATAGAAATGCAGTTTCCCTACTTGTCCACCCTAGCTCATGCGCCGATAATTCGTCTGTGGGTGCATGGGTTGCGATGACTGCCGTGCTGCTAACAGGGGAGTATGTGTTTCGACCTTATCGAGGTCATCGAATCAGAAGAGACAATACTAGTTGGTGCAGAAATGGACGAACAGCCGCATGGTAGTCCGGCAGAGCCAAGGGCACTAGTACATATATGTGCAATTCATTCTTATACCGTATATCTCAAGCCGTTAGATTGCTGTTGAAACATTTCCTGGGCAAACTCGACAGCTGTAACATCGGTTTAGATACGGGGAGCCGGTACGCAATATCGCTGGGCCGTGGCACGGAATCCCTCTTGGCCGAATATCGGACGGAGAACGTATGTCTTATGCTGTTTTCTCTTTTCCCTGGAGGGACGCCTTAATGGTAGAACTAATAAACGTCGGATGGGATATCATCCTTAATCTTCACGAGTGTTTAGTTCGTTCCTAGATGATACCGTAAAGCCATATGTTTCTCTATTGAAGTATTAATCAGATATCTAGGTACTTCTTAAACCATGGGGCTGACAGGGCGATTTCTTGGAGAATATACCATGGACGAAATCAAAGAATCCGCTAAACTGCCAAATCATTTTAATTATTCATCTAAATCATATAAGAAATTATTAATATAAGGATATATATATATAAGTATTTCTTATATAATATATTATATAGTTATAAAGTATATAAAGGAAATATAATAATTATTAATTTATATTAATATATAATAAATTATAAAATAATTATATAAAATTATAAGTAAATTTAATATTTTAAGTTAATAATTTAATTTATAAATATTAATAAATAAGCTTTAATATTATATATAGTTTTAAATAAAATGTTAAATATATTTTATTATTATTTTTTAATTAATATAATAATTCTAATATATTTTTTTATATTTATAAAAGTTAAAATAATAATAATATTTTATTTAATAATATAAAATTAATATTTAATATATTAATCCTATAAATATATTTATAACCTTTATTATTATAATAATATATAATATAAGTATTGTTTAAATAGTTTAATAAAACGATATATTATTAAAATATATTCTTATTTATTTAATAATTCTTATAGGTATATTTTAGGAATAAAATAATATTAATTATTATTATATATATAGTTAAGATTTATTAAAAGTTAAAATAAAAAAAAGTTAATTTAAACTTATTTTTATAATTAAAAATAAGTAAAGATATAAGTTTAATCTTTTAATAATAATATATTTAATTTAAATAATATTTATTTAAGGAAATAATCTATTTAATCTTAAGTTAAAGTTATTATTAATAAGCTTTAAAAAAATATAATAAAAATATTTATATATTTAAATCATTAATTATTAAAATAATAATATTATTTATATTTATTTTTTTACCTTAATTAAAACCTAAGTTATATATTAATTAAGGTTTATATTATTTATTAGGTTTAACTTATTATTATTTTTTTAAGAAAAGAATTATAAGTAAATAGTTTAAATTAAGCTAGGAAATAACTTTTCCTAGTTAAATTTTAATTAAAATTATTTACCTAATTTTAGTTAAGATTTAAATTATTATTAATTAATTTAAAGATAACGCTTAAGGTTTTATTATTTAATTTAATAAGATTAATTTTTTATTTTCGAAAGCTAATGTTTTACCTAGGATTAAATTTAAATTAATTTGGCTTAATAAGGTTATCTTTTTATTTTTAAAAGCTGGCATTTTAAATAAAACTTGGCTAAAACTATTTTAATTTTCTTAAATATATTTTAAGCTATTTAAACATAATTAAAGTCTTTTAAAGCTAAATATATGCTAAAAATTAATAAGTAAATATAAATTAATAGGTAAAGAAATATTTATAAGTAAATATTATATACTTAATATTAATAAGAAAATTTTTTACGTAGGAATAAAGTTATATATATCCTTAAAATATATTTTATTTAAATTAAAAAAATTTAAACTAGCTATTTTTAAAAGAAGGTTAATATATGCTAAATATAATTAGGGATTTCCTATTATAAATATAAATATATATATATTTTAAAGTAATTATTTATATACCTTTATATACTTAAAACCTTATAATAAATTAAAATTATATTTTATATAAAAAAAGGTATTATATATAATTATTTTATATAATGTATAAATTAATCCTAGATTTATTAATTAAATATTAAAATTATATACAAATATTAATATAATATTAAAGGATATATTATATTTTATTAAATATAAAATATAATATTTCTTAATTATAATTTAAATAAAAGGTTAATTATTTAACTTATTTTGTTTAAATTATTTATAATTAAAAGGTAAATATGTAATATAAATGATATTAAACTAATAAGATAAATATATATATATAAATTTATAATAAAAAGTATTAAAATTAATAAATATAAGGGGAAAGAATAAGTTAAAGAATATGTTTTATTTATATATAAGTAGATTTTTATATATATTAAAGTATATCTTAATATATAATATTTTATTATCTTTTAAGCTATTAGTAATAAAAATATAAGTATTTGCTTTTATTATATTTATTTATTAATTATTTTTCTCTTTTATATAATTTATTTTTATTTTAAATTAAAGCCTTTAAAATGTTAATATAGCCTTTAAAAACTTAAATAATATAAGTATTATTATTTGTTAATTTTATGCGAATTATTATTTAAGTTAAATTAGTTTTAAATTTAATAATATATTTATAAGATTAATTAATAAAATTAAATATTAAGTTTTTCTTATTAAGCTAATTATTTATTTTATTTAAAATATATATAGCTTTTATTTTAAAAGCTTATAATAAATAAAATATTAATAAGGAAAATATAAAAAATAATAAAGGAATATAAATAATATAATAATAAATTAAATAGGTTTTTATTAATATTTAATTATTAATAAAGTAAGTAATTATAAACTAAAAATAAATTATTAGCTTATAATATACTAATCCTTAGCTTTTTAAAATAAAATAAAGTCTTTTATAATTTCTTTTAATAATATCTTTCCTTTCCTTTTTAAATATAAGAAAATAATATATTATTAAGTTATAATTTTTTAAGTACTCTTATCTTATCTTTTTATATTAATTATAATTTAATTTTAGCTTTTATAAAAGTATTTTAATACTTTAGATATTCCTTTATTATATTACTTATATTATTTTTTCCTTTATAAAAATATTAACACTTAAAGCATTTTTTTATTTTAAACTTAATATTAGCTAGTTAATAGTTAAAATATTTATAAAGTTATAGGATACTTTATAGCTTATATAGTTAACCCTTTATAGGTTTTTTTCTTAATATTTATGTTTATTCTTATAATAAAATTCTTATATAAGTTTATTATAAGACCTAATTTTATTAAAGAATTTTATCTTAACAAATAATAATTATTTAAAATATTTAAATTAGTGAATAAGTAAATATGTTTAATTAAAACCTATTTATCATTTTAAAATACCTTAAGTAAAATATTTAAATAGTTTATAATATTGTTATATTAAATATATTAGGCTTAAAAATTTAATTATAATTATATAAGTAACTTATAATTTTATTTATAATATAAGGATAATATAATTAATTATATATTTATATTATATTAGAATATTAGTTATAAATATTATATATTTTAACTATTAGATTTTATAACCTTAATTAATAGAAAGGGATAAAAAAAGAAAAGAAAAGAAAAGAAAAAAAGATAATAGTAAATAATTATATCTTTTAATAAAACCTTTAATATATAAATTATAAAAAAAGCCTTATATTAATTAAATTATCTTATATAATAAGATTATATTAAATAAAATAATATATAGTGTTTAAAATATTCCTAATTTTATTAGATATAATTATAAATATAATTTTATTATTTTAAATAATTTTGTTTATTTTACCCTTATTATTATTAATATTTATATTAAATTTATTAGATTTATTACTTTTATTATTTTTACTATCTTTATTAATTTTATTTATTTGGCTATTTTTATTATTATTAAAAAAGGTTACTAAATTTCCTTTACCTTTTATAGCTAAGTTATTAAAAAAGAAAGGTAATTTCTCCTTTACTTATTTAACCTTATAAGTGATGTTTAAATTATTTAAGTAATAAGAATATTTTAATAAGTGGTTATATAGTTTCTTATTTATATTGTTAATTTTAAATATATTAGGAAATGTTTTTTTAAGCTATTTACTAATGATTTGTGTTAGGAATAATTAAATTCCTTATTATAAAAATCTACCTTAAATTATAATAAATTATAAACGATATTTTTTATAAGCTTAAGTTTATTATTATTATTTATTTCTTTATTATAACCTTAAGAATTTAAAATATTAGCATTTTAAGTTATATAATTTATCTTTATTAAAGAGGTAATATTATAATTTATATATGGCTTTAAAAATTTAAAATTATTAAGCTTTTATTATTTAAATTTTGTCTTATTAGATTTATTATAAGTGGCTAAATATAAAATATAATCTTTCTTTTTATTTAAAATTTTCTTAAAAATAGGCATATATGTTAAATAAAATTTAAACTATGCGAATCGAGTAAAAAAAAGCTTTCCTAAAACCTAATTAGGATTAATATATTTACAATTATAATAAAATAATATTAGTTTTTATATAATTATAAAAGCCTTAGCTATTATATCTTTTTATATATAAGTAATAAATATAACTTTCCCACTTAATAAATTATATATTAAAAATGAAATAATTATACTTTTATTAAAAGTAAAATAGGCGTTTTTACATAGCCTTATTTTATTATAATTAGATTTAATAAAAATATTTTATTTAAAAACTTTAATTATTTAATTTTAAGTTTATTAAATTAATGTTATCTTAAGAATTAAATAGGCTTTTTTCACATAAGCTTAAGATCCCGTTAAATAATAAAAGAATAACTTTACTTTAAAAGTTATAAAAGTTAAGCATAATAAAAAATCTATTTAAAGTTTTAGTACTTAATTATAAGGAAAAATTTAGTTTTTAAAATTTAATATAATAAAATATTTATATAAAAGATTAATTATTAATTAATAATTGTTATTAAAAGAAAATATAATATAATAAAGCGTGTTAACTTATATTTAATCTTAAGCTTTTAAAGAATTATTTTAAATATATAAAAATATAAGCGATTATAATATATTATAAAATCACGTTTTAGAATTACTACTATCTTATTTAAATTTAAGGAAGTAAATAAAAATAGGCGTATTTAAGATATTATAATATTTAAAAAATCATTTAAGGGATTATTTTATTAAGCTTATATAATAAAGCAAATTTAAGGGGCATTTGAAAAATAAGCTTAAGAAATATTTAAGGAATTTCCTTATTTAATTAAATAGGAAAGATATAAGTTATATATAATACTTATTTATTAAGTTTAAAATTTATAACAAACTAATTTAATGTTATTATATTATATTAGTTTAAGTTTAAGCTTAAATTAAAGATTATTATTATTATTATTATTTAATAATTTATTTTATATTTATTATTATAATGCATTAATTTTATTATTAACCTAATAATTTTTAATTATAATATAATATAAGTAATAAATAAAATCATAACAAATACCTTTATCCTAAGTCATATAAATAAATAATAATATTATACTATAATTAAAAAATTTAAAATAATAAATAAATAAATATTTAGAAATATTAACATTAAAATAATTTAAATTTAAAAAGGATAGTTAAAATATTATATCTTATATTTTAAAAATATCTTAATAATATAAATAAAATAATTTAGTTTAATTTAACAAAAGTGGTAAAATATTACTTAATAAAGTTATAACATATTAAAATACTTATATATACCCTAGTTTAATAACTATTAGCTTAAAAAAATATGGTATAATAAGAAATATATTTTAAAAAATATATATAATTAATTTAAAAAGGTTTTTTTAAAGGGATAATAAATAATTATAAAAAGTAATAATTATATATGTTTATATATATATAGATTAAAAATCATTTTCACTTTTAATTTAATACCTTATATTATTATATTTAAAAAGTAATAGGCTATTATTACCAATTATATAACTTTCTTAAAAAATTATATATATTTATAAATAATTTTAAAAATATATTATATATATATTTAAATCTTATATCCTTTAAAAGAATTAATTAAGGCAATTTTAATAATATAAATTTTATTTTAGTATATTTTTTATTAAGTATTAAAATTAATTAAGAAAGTAAGTAGTAATTAAAAAGCCTTATTATATCATATAAAGCCCTTTAGCCTAAATTATATATATGTTATCATTTTTAAATATTAAGATTAATATTATATCTTCTTTATATATATATTTATTTATTAATTTTAAATTTATAAAGTAAATTCTTTTTATATTAAATAATAAGTTAACCTAATTAAATTATATTATATTTAATTATTATTACCTATATAAATTATTTATAAATATTAAATGAATAAATATATTAATTATATAAGTTTAATTTATTATTATCTTTAATAATTATATAAAAGGTTAATAATGGCTTTTTATATTAAAAATAAAATCTAAGACATATTTAAAAAATATTTTATATAAAGCCTTAAAAAAGTTTTACTTTTTATTTAAATTACTATTTTAATTAATAATTCTATTAATAAAAGGTAATATTCTTAACAAAATATTCTTATTTTTATAAGTAAACTTTTACATAATATTGGTAAAAGAAAATACCTTTTATAAAATATTATTACCATTATAATTAACATTATTATAATTAATATTATTATAATTAAGAATTTATAAATTAAATATAAGAACATATTTAATATATAAACCTTATTTTTTATTATTGTTATAAAATATTTAAAACTTTTTATTAAGTAGATTTAAACCTTTTAAATAATAATTATTAAATAATTGTAAAGACTTAAATAATCTTAAAGATTTAAATAATTTTAAGGACTTAAATCATTTTAATATATAACTAAATTTATAATTATTAAACTTAACATTATTAAAATTATTAATTAGAATTATCTTATCATTGTATATAAAATAAATTATAATATTATTATAAATATTTAAATTTAATATTTTAAAATCTTTTCTTTTAATTTTATTATAAGAATATTTCTTTCTTTTTTATTTGGTTTACTTATAATCACTAATCACTTTAAATAGTAATTATAATAAGTCTTTTATTACTATTTATTTATTAACCCTTATTCATTTTTTATTAATAACTTTTAGAATATTTATAAAATATTTAATATTTTTATTAACTTTATTAATAAAAATTTAAATAATTAAATTTATAAATAATACCTAAACAAAATAAGTAAAAAAGAATTTTTAAAGGCTTTAAAATATATGTAAATAATATATGTTATAATATAACTTAATAATTTCTATATTAAAATTTTCCAACTTTAATAAAAAAACTAATATATAATTAATTAAATGAAATTTATTATTTTTTTTATTAGGCTTTGGTAAAAAAATAAGGGTATTATTATTAAAAAGTTTATAAATATTAGATTAAAAATAAATCTTATTATTAATTAAATTATAAATAATAATATTTTTCTTACCTTTAATAAATTTATATATGTTATTAAGTTTAAGTTATTATTAAGTTATCCTAGGTATTATATAAGCTTTTTTAAATATACTTAAATTTCTAATAATATAATAAAGTATTTATTACGCATTATATATAAAAGATTTTATAGTAAAGGGATAAAAAAAGTGGTAAAATATTATATCTTATTAAAGCTTAAATAAAGTTTTTAAGAAGATTTAATAATTAAAATAAGGTATAATAAGATATAATATATTTAAGTAAAATTAATATTAGGATTAAGAAAAGATTAAAGTTTTAATCTTAAAAATATTTAAGATAATAAAAAAAGTATTATTTAATAAAAACGAGATATTTTCTAGTAGGTTTAAAGTATAAATAAAATACTTTAAAAGATTTAAAGAGAAATAAATACTTTAATTTACTTATATTTAACTTTTTATTATTAATCTAAATATTCTTAGCTATAATATAATAAGTATAATATAAAACACTATAATATAATTTATCTTTATTAATTACTTAAAAAAAAGGAGTGGGGTTTTTTTTAAATAATTTAAGTAATAAATATTAATTGATTATTTTAATTGTTTATATGTATTATTAATAAAAAGTTAGGTAAATTTTAATAAGGGTTATAACTTTATTTTAAATATTTTTAAATATAAAATTAAATATAATATTAAATAAGAAATAATTAAATTAGTTATAAAGATTTAGTATTAAAGTTTTAAATAAAAAATAAAGGATTAATAATAAACGATATATATTTTCTAATTGGCTTATAATTATAATAATTTATTTTTAATTTTATCTTAAAGATAAATAAGTAATTAATTACTTATAATATTAATTATAATTATTATATTATATTATAAACAAATTAATCTTTTATTTATCCTTTAAAGCTTTTTTATATTAAAGTTATTTTAATGAAAAATTAACCATAGATTTTAAAGAGTTTTTAACTATTATAATTTAGCTTAATATCCCATTTCACTTAAAAAATAAGCTATAAATTAAGGCTTTCTAATTAGTTAAAATCTATTATTTCTTTTATCCTAATAAGTTTTACCTAATATTAAAGCTTATAGCTTTAAATAATAGGGATATTAATTATAATTTAGTATATTATATTTATTACCTTTTAATTAAAAATGTTTAAAAGTAAATAAAATATTTTTAGCTATTTATATTATTATCCTAGTTATATAATCCTATACTATATATTATACATCTTAATAATAACATTTTATTTATAATTAAATATTACTTATATAACCTTATATATGCTAATATTTAATATAAATTAATTTTATTAAATTAAGGTTTTTAATAAGTTATTAATATTATATAGCCTTATATTTAATTATATTAAGCTTTACTTATTAAAAGTTTTTATATGGTAATATATCCTTATTATAGCATAGCTTTTTTATTATTAAAAATATCCCTTTTAAATTTTTATTATTAATTAAACCTTATACTATAACAATATATTATAATAAGTATTATTATATAATAAAGGTAATTAATAATATAAAAAAGGTATATATTATCCCTAATATTAAAACCCTTTGGTTTAAAATAAATAATATAAATTAATATATTATGCTTAATTAAGCCTAAGTTATTTTCCCATAAATAATATTTAACTTTATATATAAATTAAATAATCTTATACTTTTTTATATTAATATATATAAGATTTTTAATTTAAAAGCTTTTATACTATTCCCTAAATTATATAATGATAATTATATACTAATAACATATATATTTTATAAAAAGAAAAGGTTTTTAAATAAATTAATTAAAATATATTAAAATTATATCTTATATTAATTATATAATATCTCCCCTAAGTATTTTTTTACCTAGTTTATATAAGCTATTTTAAATGATATAACTATTTAACTTTTTAATACAAATAAATTAAATAAAAGAATAACCATTTAAATTTATAAAAATATAGGGAATAATATATATAATTCCTAAATTATATATGTGATATTAAAGTAATAAGTTTTACTTATTATATTTAAACTTATTATTAATGTTATTAACTTTTTTTTTAAAAAGCGTTTTATATTAGGTAATAAAATACCTTATATAATTTATATTAATAAAGATAATATTAAAGGCTTAATGCTATAAAATTATAATATTATAAACTAGGATATATATAACAATTTAAATGTTAATATTAACTTAAAGTTTAAAAACTTTAACTATTTTAAGGTTAGAAAAAAATAAAGAAAAAATATTAACAATAATATTAATATTAACTTTAAATTTAAGGATTTTAATTATTTTATAAAAAGGAATTATTTATCTTAATTAAAAATATTTTTTTTACTTATATTAATAATAATAAATTAAGTATTATATTATATATTTACTATTACTTAAGCCTTTTAAAAAGTTTAAAAATTTCCTTATAAATAAATTTAGTTATAAAGCTAACATAACCGCAAATAAAACCTTTATTTATACTATTTTTATAGAAAAAAGCCTTTAACCTATTATAATTACCTAAGGAATAAAAGGAATACTAAAAGCTATATTATTAGTAATGCTTATAAGGTTTAAACTAATTATTATTTAAAAAAAAATTTATAAATTTAATATAAAAATATTTAATATATAAGTTTAACGAGATAATTAATGTTAAGGATAATAATAAGGATAATGTTAACTTAATATTAACGAAACACTTATATAAAAGTGGTAAAAAGGGAAAGTTAATAAAGTAAAAGGTTTAATTATTAAGATATATATGATAATTATAAGGTATTAAATTTTAAAAGGTTATTTTATATTAAATAAAAATAAGATAATAATTACTTTTAAGATTTATTAATTACAATTAAGATTTAAATATAAATAAATAATATTAAAATTATATAAAGGATTTAATAGTAAATTTTAAGCCTTAAATAAATAAATATTTTATATTTATAATTATATTTCTAATTATAAGTTTTAATATTAAAGAATTATATAATAATTATATAGTTATATTTAATTAAATTAATAATTAAATTATTTTACTTTATATAAATATATCTTATTATTTTAATAACTAATTATAATAATAATCTTAATTATTATATTTATATTAAATCTTATTATTCTTTTAAGAATTTAATTTAATAAAACTATTATAAATATTTATTAAATATAAAGTTTAAGGAATTTATAATTATAATAATATTATATCTTTTCTTAGCTTATATAATAGGTATTATATCCTAATTTTTAATACTTTCCTTTATTAAAATTTAATATTCCTATTATTTAATAAATTATAAATTATTAATAAAATTCTTTACTATTAATAATAAAGGTATTAACTATAATTTAATATATTATATATACTATCTTTTAATTAATAATATTTAGGTTAAAGAAAAAACAAGTTAACCTTATTTTTTATTAATCTTTATATTTAATAATTAGTTTAAATATTTAATAAATAATATTTTATTTATAAATATATATTATTTTTATGATTTATTATATCCTATATATAAGTAATAAAAAAATATATTTATATTATTAAAATATTTTTAATAATTATATTTTACAATTTTATATCCTATTATACTAAGCTTTTATTATTAATCTTTCCCTTATAATAACCTTTCCTTACCTTAATAAAATTTTAATATTACTATAATCCTTATATATAAATTTATATAAATAAGAAACTATAAAATAATTATTATATATAATAAATATTATTATATAATATTAGTTTTAAGTAATATAAAAAAGGCATATATTATTTTAAAAGTTAAAAAGCTTTAATTTATTAAGAATAATATAAACCTATATCTTATATTATTAGATAAATTTAAGAAAATAAATAACATTAATAATCTTATATTCTTTTATACTAATATATATTAAGTATAAAACTTTAAGGCGCTTTTATTTTTACTTAAATTATATAATAACTATTATATTTTAATATTTTATTTACTTTATTTAATAAATAAAATTAAAAATAAACTAAATAAGTTATATTATAATTACCTATTATATTAATTATATAATATTTCCTTTAAATATTTATTCGCCTATTTTATTTAAACTATTTTAAAAAGTTTTATTATATAATTTATTAATATTATAAAAATGAATTTAATAGTTATTATTATTTATAAAAACATACATAATAACGTTAAACTAACTTTTTAAATTTTATATATAACCTTAATAAATTAAGTATTATATTATATATTTATTACTTAAGCCTTAATCTTTAAAAAGTATTTACGTTTAAATATAAAAGATTATTACAAATAAAATATTAAGGAAAATCTAAATAAGTCTTTAAATAATTAATAAAATTTTATTATTATAAAAATAAAGAAAAAATAAGTAAATATTAATAGTAATTATAATATTAATTTAAAGGTTAAGGATTATAATTATCTATTAAAAAAAGATTACCTTTTATTTTATCTTTTATTATATCTTATATTTTAGCCTAAAATACCTCCCCTATTTAATAAAATAGTAAGCTTTATACTTAACTCTTTAAGGATATTTTTAAGTAATACTTAAAGTAATAATAACATAGTAATTAAAATTAATATAATTACTAATTTAAAAGTTTTAAAATATAATCTTAAGATTAATTAAATTATATTAATAAAATATATAAATTAAAAGATAGTAAGCTATATATTATATTATATAAATTATATAAAATAATATTTATATTTTAAATAAAGTAATAATAATATTACTCCTTTATAAATATTACTAATAGCCATTATTATTTATTTTTATTAAATAGCTTTAAAAAAGTTAAAGATATTATAAAATATAAATAAAATAAGCTAAATAATATAAATTAATCTAAGAATACTTAATAAAAATAAAAATATAATATATAAAATATAATAAATTAATTTAAAAATACTTAATAAAAATAAAGATATAATATATTTAATATAAAAAATAAAATAATAATTTATAGTTTATTATTTTTTTTAATAAATAAATACTTATATAATATATAACTTAAAATCTTTTTATATAGTATAACGCCTATTATAAAAGAAAAGATATAAGCTTATTAAAATTTCTGTTTTAATATTTAACTAAGAAAAGAAATATTATCTTTAATATTTTTCTTATTATTTAAAATAGGAATATAAGGAATTTTAAGCTTAAATTTATACTTAAATTAATTACTTTACTTAAAGGATAACTTATTTTTAATAAAAACTAACTTATTTTTATTTAAGCTTAATTATAAGTGTAAATAATAAGGCTTTATAATATCATTCTTATTTATTAATAAAAACTAAGGCTTTTTACAAAAAGGGTTTAAATTATTTAAAAGATTATTAAAGGGATTATAAAAGGAGTATAAATTAAAATTATAATCCTTAAACTTAATATTATTATTAAAATATTTTATTTAATTAATATAAATTAAATAAATAAGGTTTATACTATTAGCCTTATTAACATTAAGCTTGCTAATATTAACATTGTTAATATTAAAGTTATTAATATTAAAAATATTATTATTATTATTACTAACATTAAGGGTAATATTTTTTACATTTAAAACTTTAATATTTTAAATAACTTTAAAATCTTAGCGGTTATATTTTTTACTTATAATACCCTTGGTTTAGCTATTAATTACTTTATTAAATAATTGAAAAAACAATTAAACCGGGAGTATTTTTTCAATTATCTTATTTTTTACCATATTTTAAAAAAGTATAAAGTATTTAATATTTTCATTATTATTTAAGAAAAATATAATAACATTATTTATAAATAAAGATTAATTAAATTAAGCAAAAAGAAATTTAAAAGAATATTTAATAAATAAAATAAAAATATTATAATATAATAAATAAATTTTTATATTAAAATTAGCAAATTTCCCTAAAAGATTTAATATATAATAAGTTAAGCGTAAATAATCCTTATTCTTAAAGTTAAGCTTAAGAATAAAAATAATAGTATTTAAATTTTAAAAAGTATAAATATTCTTATAAAAGAAAATATAATTTTTTTTATATAAATATATAAGTATATTTTTATTTAATAAGGTAATAAATTACCTTATATTATTTCTTTTAATAAAGATTTTTATTATTTAAGGAAGGATATAACTTAATTTAAAGGTATTAACTTAACTTATAAAAGGATAAAAAATATAAGCGAAGTTATATATTAATGAAATTTAAATAGTTATTATAGTAATAAATATGCTAATAATATTAAATATAAAAGTATTAATTATTAAAATATTAGGACATAAATTTTTTTATGATTTTAATAATTTATTTAAAAACTTTTATTAATTAAAATAAGGCATAATAAAATATAACTTTCCTATTAATAAATATTAATAATTTAATAAAACAAAAAGAATATTTAATTTAATTTTTTTTATAATTAAAATAGTAAAAATAATAAATATTAGCTAAGATTATATAATCCTTAAGTATATATTATATAGCTTTAAAGTTAAACAATGTAAATAAGAATAATTTAATATAATTTAAAATATTATAATCTTTATTATTTATTTATACATTATTAAAAATAATATAACATATAATATAAATTATATTATATAAAAATATACCATTATTAAAAGCTTAAAAAATAATTAATAAAGCTAATAAAATATAATTAAAATAGTAAATTTTAATTAATAATTAAAGCTAAGTCTTTTAAGAATTATTAGAAAGTTAAATATACTAAGGAATATTTTTAAGCTTCATTTTAATAATAATATTTAATATATTTAAAGATAATAATATTATAAAATATAAAGATAAAATGGAAATAAGGTTAATCCTTTAATTAAATTATTAATAATTTTATTATTATTATATTATTAATTTTTTTAAATAAATTATAAATATTTTAAGTAATAATTTATCTATTATAAAATATTTAATTAGCTATAATAAATAATATATAATTAGGATATATTATAAAATGTATTAACCGCTTTTAAATTAACTTATTTTCTTTTAAAAAAGTAAAAAACTTAAAGATTTTATTAACCCTTTAAGGATAACCTTTAATAAGTAAATAATAATTAACTTAAAGTTTTATTTAATATAAAACCTTTTAAACTTTTTTTAAATTATTAAATTATAATAATCCCAAAGTAAATAACTTAAAATAGTTTTTATATTAAGTTTATTATAAGGATTAAAAGCTATCCTATTATAAAAACAATTATATTTAAAATTATTAATTACCCCTTTATTTTATATGTTAATTAAGTGTGCCATTACATCCTTATAATAAATATAATTAATGGGTAAGTTAATCCTAATATTTAAAGATTATTTAATAATATATATTAATAAATATGCTATTTTATATATATTAATAGCTTTAATATTATATAATTACTTATTTATAATTTTAGAAAGAATAAATTAAGTAAACATAATATTTTAAATAATGTTTATAAGCTTTATTATAAATTTTCCATAGTTACTAATTATACCTTTTAATTAATTATATATAAATATATGGTTTTATATAAAGAATAGGTTTTTAAGAAAAAGATTTTAATGGCTAATATTTATTTTATATAAATAAACTAGCTTATTTTATAAGTTATAATAAATTTAAAGGTATAATTTCTACCTAATAAAAATATTTTAAGGCTTAAACTTTTTTATAAACTAATATAAGTAATAAAAATTATTAAAATATTTTAATATAATAATATAATATATATCCTTTTTATTTTATAAGTAATAAATAAATGATATATTATAGGTATATTATAACATAATATTTAATAAAAGATTAGGATAATATAATAAAAAGTTGATTTATATTTCCTAATTTATTAACTATATAACCTAATTCTTTTTAATAATCTTAGAAATAATTATTATTTTAATGAAATATTTTTTACTAGTAAATAATCCTATCGTTAAATAAAGAATATAAGTTAAGTTTTTATTAAGATTAATATATTAAATAATAAAATCGCTTAATTAAATATTATAGGGGCTAAAGAAATCTTTTATTTAAGGATTTAATAAATAAAAGGGAAAATTTTTAAAGTTAAGGAATATATTATATTTTTTAATAAAATCCTTAAAGGAAAATTAAAGGTTTATTACTAAAGAACTTAACTTAAACTATATTTAATTATATATATAAAATAACGTTTATAATAATAATATTTTATTTAATTTTAAAGTTATATTATTATTATTTATTAGAATATTATAAAGTATTAAAGGATAATATAAAAAAATAACCTTTAATATTAAAAGGCTAAAGTTTTTATTAAACCTTAGCTTTATAATAACTTTAGGTAATAAGTTATTATAAGGGTTAATTAGAATAAAATTAATATTATCCTATAATAAAATCATTTCTAACCTAATTTTTCATTAGTTATAAAACTTAGTGCTATAAGAAAAGTTAAGTTTAAAAAAGGTTTTTTAAAATAATATATTTGGTATATTTAATATATTTGATTAACCTATAAATAAAAGATAATAATTAGCAATAAATAAGGTTAAAGCAATACGAATAAATTTAATAATGTTTTTAATATAAGGATTAAACCCTTTTATTTTAACAAATAGCTTTATTTAATA
This sequence comes from Hypoxylon sp. EC38, assembly GCA_002120335.1. NCBI lineage: Eukaryota > Fungi > Ascomycota > Sordariomycetes > Xylariales > Hypoxylaceae > Hypoxylon > Hypoxylon sp. EC38. The sequence goes on along the minus strand of KZ111249.1, from coordinate 690,270 downwards.
CTTTATTAGATTTATTATAATAGATATAATATTTACTTTTAAAAGATTAATAAAATTATAAATAATATTTTAATAAAGGCGTTTTATTTAATTTAAGGATTAAACATAAAGTAATAAAAAAATTATATATATTTTTTAAATATATTTATAAGATAATAAAAAGGTAGGTTTACTTAATATATATTTAACCATTAACATTAAGTTAAAATTATTTTAGCCTTAAAATTTATACCTACTTATTAATTTAAATATTTAAGTAAATATTTTTAAGCTATATATAGTTTATAATACCATTATTCCTTTAGCTATTTATAATATTTATTAAACATTTTATAAATATTATATAATATTATATATATAAAAAGCCTATTTTTATTTTAATTATTAAAGTTAGCTATTAATAAAGTAATTATAATATTATAATTAATAAGTATTTAATTAAACTATTTTTATACTTATAAGCTAAATTTATTATATTATAAAATTATATTAAACGTTATTTCCATTTTATAAGTAATAATTTAATTAATAAATTAAGCCTAAATGATTTATATTTTAAAGCTTTTAAATACCATTAATTACTAACCTTATTATTAGGCTTTATAAAGCATTAATTAATTCTTTTATAATTATTTAAATATATATTAAATTATATGTTTTTTAGCTATTTTATACTATATAATTAATAGTTATAACAATATTAAAACGTTATATAACTTTTATATTACTTCCTATTAGTTAAAAGCATAAGTTATTCTTTTAATATTTTAATATATATTATTTAAGCTATTTTAACTTTAAACTATTACTAAGCTTTTATACTTTTAATAATAATAATATAAATTATATTATAATATATTATATTTATTATATTTATAATTAAAAATATATAAGCTAAAAGCAAAGGAAGGAAATTAGCTTGAAAAAAGATAAATGCTTTTTTATTAAAATTATCTTAAGTAATACTTATCGTAATTTTTAAAGATAATATCTTATAAATAAAGCGATATTTTTTTCACGTTTTTAATTATTAAAATAATAAATACCTATATTAAATTGCTTTATTAATTTTTACGTTATTAATTATTTTATATATAAAACCATATCCTATTATCTTAAATTTTAATTAATAGGTATTTTTAATAATAATACCATTACTTTAATAGTTTTTATTATAATATAATAAAGATAATAATAGTAATAATAATAAAAATAATAATAATAATAAAAATAATAATAATAATAAAAATAAAAATAATAATAAAACTAATGATATAAATATAAATAAAAATATAAATAAAAGTAATATTTAAATTAAGGGGAAAGATTAAAAAGAAAATATAGTTAAGAGTAATATTAAAGATAAAAATAAAAAGGATAAAAAGGATAAAAAGGTTAAAGTTAATAATTAATATAAGCTTAAAAATCCTTTAAATAATAATTTAAGTAATAACTTAAATAACCTTTTTACTTAAAATAAACCTTTTATTATTATAATATTTAATAAGCCTTATTATATTATTAAGATTTATATTAGGATTAACCTTACCTATATTATCCTTATAATATATAAAAAATAATTCATAGCTAATTATATATATAAATATGCCTTAATTAATACAATATATAATAACCTTTTAAATGATATTTTTAACTTAATATTTTTAATATAAAGTTCCATTATTTCCTTAATTATAATAATATAATTATAATTTTAAAGCCTAATATTCCTATATATCATAAAGTTTATAAATCTTATTTAATATTTACCTATATACTTTAATTACCTAATAAATTAATAAATGTAAACCTTAAAATAGTTATTTCTTATTATAATCTTTTATATTTTTTTATACTAAGGATTATTATTTAATATTTATTTATTTATTTTGCTTAGTTTTTTTTAATAATATTATTATATTAATATTTAATAATAAAAGTATAAATAATATTAGCTTTTAGTTTTAATTTATTTAAAATAATTTTAATAATAATTTTAAAAATGTTAAAAGATTTTATAGGAAAATATTCCTTAAATTATAATTTAAAACTTATAATAAACTTAATAATAAAAATATTATAACTAATATATTACTAAAAAAGAATAATTATAATGCTTTATTTATAAATATTTTTAAACTTGTTTTTTATAATGTGTTCTTTAAAGATATATATAGTTACTATAATTTTAATATTAATCCTAATAAATTATTAGTTAATAAGTTAAAATAATAAGTTTAATCTTTTAATTATAATAAAAGTAATAATTATTATAAGTTTATATTATTATAGCTTAAAGGATATATTAATATAAATAGTAAATTAATAACAAATTTATCTTCTATATTTTCATTATTTAAGAATATAAAAAATTAAAAGGGGTATAGGAATAGGAATAAGTATAAAGTTTAAAGAATAGGGATTATAAATATTATATAAGTAATAAAGGCAATATGGCCATTTATATTTAAAATAAAAATAATCTTTAAAAATAAAACTAAATATAATAAGGTTAAATAATAAGGCTAATAAAGGTAAGTTTATAAAATATATTTTAATTATATAATGTTTTATTTTTATTTTATTTTATTTTTAAAAAAGGTTATATATAATTACAAATAATTTTAATAATATATAATATATAAGTTAGGAAAATATCCCTATTTGGCTAAGATATAATTTAAAGAAAGCTTTGAATTTGCTATTATGCCTAAAGGTATTATATAATATACACTATTTTAATCTTAAAGTAAAGTTATTATAATAGCTATTATAATTTAATTAATTTAATTCGATTAATTTAATTTAATTAATATAATTTAGTTAATTTAATTCAATTAATTTAATTTAATTAATCTAATTTAATTAGTTAAATTTAATTATTTTATACATATATATATATATATATATAGTGGTTAGGTTAAAAGCCTTATGTTAATATAAAGCTTTAATTATTATATATATTTTAATTAAATTTTCATATTTAAAAGGAGATATATTAAAATAGTTTTTATATTATTAAAATTGTTTTAATTAACTTTTTTAAAAAATATAAATATTAATAAAATATATTATATATTATTAAAATTATTTACATTTATTTATAATAATAATAAATTTATATATAATTAGTAATAATTACTTACCACTTTTTAAGTTTAATAATATAAAATATTATTAAAATATATTAGGTTATTATAAAAATACTATTATAAAAGTAAATTATTATTATTATAATATTAGGGGTAAATATAATATTAAATATTATTATAAATTATTAAATATTTTTACTTATTCTTATAAATATTTATTATAATATAAACACCTATTTTAATTATTATTTAAATAATTATATTATAACATATTAATATTTCTTAAACGTTATAAACACTAGCCTTTAATACTTAAGCCTTTTAGGGCTAATAACTATAATTTATTAAATAAAACTAATAAAAATAACTATAGCTAAGTATAAAAGTACTTTAATATCTTATTTTTTACCATTTATATTATTATTAAGCTTATTATTAATCTTTATTACTAACTTTATTAAAGCTAATTTAAGGATTATTCCTAAGTTATTAAAAGCCTTTAAAACGCTTAAATCCTCCTCCTTTATTTATAAAGTAATTTAAACTTAAAATAATAGAATTAAAATTGTTAAAGTGATTTAAAAAGATAAAGATTATAACAATTAATATGTAACTTAAAGTTTAAATATTAAACGCTTATTTTGGGAAAATCTTTTATAATTTAATATTTTATTTTAAATAAAGGATACTTTACTTATATTACTTTTCCTAAAACTTTATAAGCAATTACGTATTATTTATTAAGTAATGTTATTATTATTTAAGGTATATTATTACTAATAATTATAATGCTTTATTAAATATATATATATTAAATTTATAAGTATTATTTTTATTAACTTTATCTTTAAGTATAAGTTTTTTTTAATAAAAATTAGTCCCTTTAATTTTTAAGCAAACTTATTAATAAAAGAACAAAAGGATTAAAAGCTAAATTATTAAAAGCGTAATAATAAAAGATAAGCTTTATTATATAAGATTAGCTATTTATTTTAAATTATTATTTAAGAATATTATTAAGTTTAATTATTACTTATTTAAATATTTATTATTAAGATTATAAGAAATAATATAAGTTATATAATATATTAAAAATAGTATGGTTATTTTATTAGCTTATATCCTAAGTTAGATTAGTTTATAAAACTTTAAGGATTTTACTTAAAAAAATATATAGTAATTATTTATTAATTTTTTTTTCCATTTAATATTTCCTTTTATTATTAAGGATATTACTTATATTATTAAATAATTTAGTTATTTAAGTTTATAACTTACCTAGGTATTATTTATTAATAATAAAAGAAAAATAAGTTAATTTATTCCTTACTTTACATAAATCTTTAAAGCCTAGCTTTATTATATATAAAATGATTATTTATTAATTCTTTAATATTAAGCTATATTTTATTATTATAATCTTTTTATATATTTTTATTAAATATAAAAAAGAAAAAATATATTTATTAAATAAAATAAAAGGAAATTAATTTATATAATTTAAGTTTATTTTAATATTATAGCTTAATATTAAAATATTTATTTAAAAATTACTTACTTAAGTAATATTTGCTTAAAAATTACTTACTTAAGAATCACTTACTTAAGAATTATTTATTTAAGAACCATTTGCTTAAATAATACTTACTTAAAAACCATTTACTTAAGAATTACTTACTTAAGAATTACTTACTTAAAAACCACTTATTTAAAACTCCTTTATAAAGAAATTTATAAATATTATTATATTTAAGTATTAAAATTTAAATAAAACTTAATAATAATTAATAAAATAATAAATAAGGGAGCTTAATGGTTTTTATAATAGCCATTATATTAATAATTAAGGCGATATTATCATATATAATATTACCTTTTAATTACTTATAAAAATATATTTAATTAACATTACCTTAAATATTAAAGATTTTTACTTAAAGGAATAAAGCCTAATAAAACCTAAATATTTAATAAGAAATATATATAAGGCATTTAAAATAATATATTTATAACTTCCCTTTTTAATATTAAGAAATAAAGCTTATAAGTTTAAATTAGTTTTAAATATTATTAAGAAAAATAATTAAAATAATATATATTTATATAAGGTTAAATAAAGTATGTAATATCTTTTATTAATTAAAAAGGTAACTTAATAATATATAATTATAAATTATTTTAATATATATTTAATATTTAATTAATAAAGTATTGTTACTTGTAAAAATTATTAAATAAATATGTTTTAATTTAAAGCTATAAAAGATAATATATCCTATAATAATATTACCAATTTGAAAAATAATTAAGCTAATAATACTACTTTCTTAATAATAAATATAATTTTCTATTAATAAATTGTCATTTATTAAATAATAACTTTTAAATATAACACCTTTTATTCCCTTATAATACTTCTTACTTTTTTTATAATTAATAATATTATAATTTTATACTTAAAATAGCTAAACACTTAAAATATTAAAAGATGAAAATATAAATTAAATAAGATTAGGTATTTTTATAAATTTAACTACTTAAGTAACTTATTAAAAATATTATTAATTATAAAGGTAAACTTTATAAATATAATATATTTCCTACCTTAACCTTTATATAAAAGGTTTAAACTTAAAGTAAAAAAGATTTAAAATTGTAATAATACTAATACTTATATTATTAAATAAGTAAAATATAAAATAATTATTAATAAACTATTTAAAAATAGAATAAAGTCCTTATTTTTTACCCTTTTCTTTTTTATTTTTTACTTTCCTTTATAAATTTATATATAAATATTTAAGTTATATATATATATTTTTAATAAATAAGTAAAATTTTAATATAATTATTACAATTATTAATTTTACTTAAAACTTATAATTATTTAGCTTATAAAGCTAACCTCTTAATTAAATCTTATACCTATAAATATATAATCATTATTTTTGAATATATTAATACTTAAAATTAAAATATTGCTTATATAAGCTTATTATTTTATTATATTTTAAAATAAGTTTAATTAATTTTATTTTAATATTATATAAGTAAATACCTATCCTTATTATAATTATATTATATTAAATTATATTTTTATATTAATTTTTATTAGGTTTATATACATTAATAAATTATTTTAAAATACCTATATAATAGAATTAAATATTTTATATAAGTATAAATATTAAAGAAATTTTATTTAAAATTAATCTAACTTTTATTAAATAATTATAAAATTAAATATTTAGTTTATTTAAATTAATAACTATAATATATTATTAAATATTTTTATCCTTACCTCTTTTTTTTATTTTTATTTTTATTTTTTTTAATTAATAATAAATATTTAATTATATTTTTTTTAAAAGTTTTAAACTTATTAAATTATATATTATTAAATCTTTTTTACCATATAAACTTTATTATATTTACCTTAAAAACATACTTAAGAAAATTAAATTAATACAAAACTAATTTAATATAAAAAACTCACCCCTAAAAGTAAAAAATAGATATTTCTAAATAATAAAATAAGCTTATAAGTTTAATAAAATTTAATTTAATAGTTTTTAATATTTCTAATAAAAGGTTAAGCCTTAATTAAGATTAGATAAAAGCTTTTAATTAAGATTTAAATAAAAAGGAATATTTTCTAATTTTTTTCATACCTTTAATTTATAAATCCTTTATTAACAATAATAATAATTAGCTAAAAATAATATATAATATTAATTTAATTGATTATATAGCTTAGGTTTTAATAAAAATAAAAAAAATACTTATAAGTAAGGCTATTATTTTTATAGTTAAAGATTTAAATATATAATTACCTTATTTAACCCTAATTATTTTAATTAAATAATTAATGATATTTATAGCTTAAGCTTAAATAAATTATTTCTTTTAATAATATTAGCTTTTAAAGCTATTATTATTAAAAGCTTTGATTAATATAATATTAATTACTTATTATAAATTATAAAAATAAGTTTTCATATCTTTTTTAATATATTACTTTTCTTAATATATTATTTTTTTTAATATATTATTTTTCTTAATATATTACTCTTTTTAATATATTATTTCTTTTAATATATTGCTTTTTTTAATATATCGCTTCTTTTAATATATTATTCCTTTTAATATATTACTTTTTTTAATATTATTTCTTTTAATATTTCTCTTTTTAATATATTTTTCCTTTTAATTTTTTTCTTTTTTAAGTATTAATATTATTTTCAATAAACTTAACTACCTATATAGTAATAATTAAAATCGTTTTACCTTTAAAACATGCTTATCTTAATTATAAAACAAAGTAAAGCCTTTTTTAACATTATATTGTTTTACTTAATTATTTTAATAATACTTATATTAAGTATTATTATAATAATAATAATAATAAATATTCACACTAGCTTAATATATATTTATTTATATTAGTTAAATATGGTTATTATTTTAATTATATATAATAAATATAAGTAAGCATATTAAAATAGTAAACATATTTATAATTATCCTTATTTATTTTTTAAAATATATTAAAGTTAAATTATTATAACTAGCTTTAAATACCACTTTTAAGATAATTAAAAACTTAAAGACTTAATTATTTAATATAATAAATTATATTAAAAAGCTTAAATATTAAAGATTAATTATAAGTTTTTAAAGATTAATAATATAATATTTTATTTTAAAAAGTTAAAGGAAAATTTTTTTAAAGTTATTTTATTAAAGTTATTAGGATATATTAATAGTATTTTATATTATTAAACCTAAAAAGTGGTAAGTTATTACCATTAATTATATATAAATCCCTAACCATTATAATAAAATGTAAATAACTTTAGCAATAATAAATATATTTAATTAAAATATATATCTTTTAAAAAAACTAATTAAGGCGAATTTAACAATATAAAGCTTATATTAATATATTATTTTTTTATAATAATAAAACCTATTATAATAAAGTTATAAATAAAACTTATAGCAAAATAAGGATATTTTCTTTTAATTAATTAATTTTAAAAAGCTATAAAGAAGGTAGCTTAAATAATTATTCGGTTAATAAAAAAAAATAGCTTGGAACTATAATTATTTTTATTAAATAATATAAAATATATAAAATATATTATTATAAAAAAGATTAGGAAAAACTTAAAATTAAGGAATTAAATATTATACTTAAATATATATATTCTTATTTTATAATTATAATAATATAGGTAATATTAATTAAAATATAAGTTTAAAAAGATTAGTAAAATAAACCTTATAATTTAAATATTAATTTACTTTATTTCTAATTCTTTTCTTTATATAAATGTAACCTTATATATTTCCTATTAAAACTTTTATTTAATATATTTATATTATTTATATTTTTAAGTTATATAACTTAAAAAAGACTTAAAAGATTTAATTTAATAAGTTTAATAATTTTAATAAGCTTAATAAGCTTAATAAGCTTAATAATTTTAATAAATATAGCTTTAATAACCTTAATAAATTTAATAAATTTAATAAATTTAATAAATTTAATAAATTTAATAAATTTAATAAATTTAATAACTTTAAAATTTAAAAAATTTTATAAATAACGCTTTTATTAATTTAATTAGCTTAAATATTTTAAACTTTTTAAAACTTCTAAAGTTCTTAAATACTTTAAATTCTTTAAAATCTTTAATATTTTTAAGCTTTTTCATTTTATATATAACCTAACCTATTATATATATAACTTAATCTTAACCTATTATATATATAGCTTAATTTAAACTAACCTTATATTTAAACTAACCTTAATTAACCATATATATAACTTAATCTTAGCTAATTTAATATATTATTAAATTAACCTTAAAATAATATAATTAAAACTTACCTATAAAAGTTATTTATCCCTTCCTAAGAAAATAATACCTAAAATTATTTATTAACTTTTTTTAATTTTTTTAAATATTAAGATAATAATAATATAAAAATATATCGCCATTACTTATAACTATATAAATATTTAAATATAATTTCTTTATAAATATTATATAAATTAAGCTAAATTTAATACTTTTTAAATTATATAAAAATAATATCTTCTTTTATAAATAGGATATCTTTTATTTCTAATAAAATTAAAAATTATATAAAACATTTTTATATAGCTTATAATATTATTTATTTATTGCTAAATAAATAAGTTATTATTAGTAAGTGTTAAATTTTATTATTCTTTTTAAAAAACTTAACTTATATAATAATTTTTTTCCTTTCTTTTTAAAAGAATAAAAATATAAAAAAAACATTATAAAACATTTTTATAAATTATTAAATAAGGGAAAATTAAAGTTTATAAAATATTTCCTTATAAATATAACCTATAAATCTTATAAAAGTTAACTTATTATAATTAAGCTTTTAAATTAAAATAAAACTTTCTAACAAATATTAAGATATAACTTAACCAAACTATTATAAAAAAGTTATTATAAAATATAAATATAATAGAAAAATATAAGTCATATATATTTAAATAAAAGTCCTATTATAACATTATTACTTATATTAAATAAGTTAAATTAAATGGAGTAATTAGATATAATTAAGTACGCTTTTTAAGCTATTTATTATATAATGTAAACTACTCTTTAAAGTCTTTATTAATTTAATTAAATTAATTAAAAGTATAAGATTAAAAATAAACTTTTATTTAATATTAAATTAACCCTAATAAATTAATTGATATATTTATATAATTAAATAAAATAAAAACTATAAACTTAAAAGCTAACTTTATTAAAACATATAAAATCTTAAAAGATTAAAACGGTATAATTATTTTAGCTTTTTCTTAATTACCTTAGCTTTTAATAAATTAAAAGCTAATTTTAAATCGATAAATATATTTATAAGATTCTTATATATATTATAATATTTAATTCCTTATATTATAAATTCCTAAGGATTTATTAATTCTTTAAATTAATTTATAACATAAATTATTTAATATAAAAATTAAAAATATTTATTAATTTTATACTAATTTTTTTTATAAATCTAATTTTAAAGTTTACCTCATTTATTTTATAAAAATATTAATAGGTTATATCTTTTAAGTTTTAACTTAAAAATCATATAATATTATAACATAAATTCTTTTTTAAAGTAAAATTAAATATATTTAAGTTTAATTATATTAATTAAATTAGTAAATATATTAATATATTAATTCCTTTTAAAAAATCTTATTAAAAAGGAAAAAGTTTTATTTAAATATATATATATTAATATAAACAAATATTAATATTAATATAAATATAATTAAAAGTATATTTAAGCTTTATTAAATATAACTTTTTAATTAAATTAAATTTATTATTTTAGGTAATATTTTAAGGTTATAATTAAAAAGGTTATGTTAGAATGTATTTACTAAAGTTTAGCCGGATTGGTTAATACGTTATAAGGTTATTTAATAACCTTATAACATATACACTAATTTATATATTAATTTAAATATAATAATAACATATTTAAGAATATTTTCACTTTTAATTATATTATAATATAAAACCTTATATTAATAATATTAATATACCTTATTTAACTAATAGGTTAAATATATTATATATATATAATATAAGCGCCTTTAAAATAACTTATACTTTATTAAAAATAAAAAAACCTTATAAGTAATTTTATAATAAAATGCCTTATTATAATATTATATATTTAATATTAATAAAAAGAAAAATAACTTATTTATTTTTTAAATTTTATAAGTTTTAATAATTAAGGACATATAAGAAATACTTATAATTAATTAGCCTTAATAAATATATAAAATAACCTTTATTATTATTATTAAAGCTATTTAATAATTTAAATATTAATAATTACTTATTAAATTAAAATATATTTACTTTAAACATTATTTATATTTATTTTAAATTAAGGTTTATATTTATTTTCATTTAGCCTTATATCCTTTCGAGTGATATTTAACTTATTTATATTTTATTATATTTAATTAAAACTATATTAAAGCTAATTAAACTTTTTATAATATTATTTAACTTTATTATAAGATATTTTATTTAATAATAATCTTAAACCTTTTCCTTTAACCTTATATTACCTTAAATAATTATTTAAACCAATATAATTATTTTTATATAGCTTAAGGTTATTATAATTAATAAGTTATAATAAATATTATATAAATTATTTATCATATATTTAGCATATATTTAATATTAAAAAGCTATTAAAATTATACTTAATTAAAGACTTTTTAAGCTTATATGCCAATTATATTAATTTAATATTTAGCCTATTATAAATATTTATAATATAGTTTTAAATATTAATATTACCTATATTTAACCATATATAATAAATATAACCTATTATAATATAATTCTTATTTAGTTAAAACTTAATTTAATAATTATTCCATTATTTTATAAACTAAATATACTTTTTCCTAATAATATTATTATATATAATATAAAGTATTATTTAATTTATAATTTTATCCTTATTAAAAAAGCCTTATTTAATTAAAATTTTAAAGTAATCTTATATTAATTATTAGTTTAAATTTAAATTATTATAACTTATATATTTTTAAACAAATTTAAATAATATATAATCTAATATTTTATTACACTTTTTAATAATTATACCCATTATTATTTAATCTTTTTATTTTCCTTATTAATCCCTTATTTATAAAACTTTATAATATAATTACCTTAATATCATTTAATTATTATACCATTTAAATTAACTATAACCACTTTTAACTTATTAAAATTAGCTAGGTGAAATTATATCTAAGCTATAAGAAATATTTTAACTTTATAATTTATTTAAGTTTAAAATAATTAAAAGCTTAACTTAATAATAGTAAAAAAATATTAATTTAATATATTAATAAGTAAAGAATTAAATTAGCTAATATTAATTTATAATATCTTATAAAAATACATATTAATGTTAGCGTAAATCTTAAAACTAATAAAATAAAGCTTTTAATACCTATTTATAAATTATATAAAATTTAAACCAAAAATTAAAAAGATTATATCTTATAAGTTTTATTTAAATTACCTCCTTTCTTTATATTATTATATAGCTCGTAAATATTATTAACAATATTTCTTATAAGCTATATCTTTTATAATATTTAGTTTTAAATATCTTTAAATTAATTTATAAATCTAATCTTAATTTAAGTTTTTAAAAAGGCCTATTATTTCATTATATTATTTAAAGAAATAATATAACTAAACCTAAGTATATACTCTTTTAATTAAATTTATTATCCTTTTTATTATATTATTTTTAAAGCAAATTTAAATAATAAGGAAAATACTAATATTAAGCCCTTATATATTATACAATTACTTAAAAATTTTCTTATTATAAATATTTTAATAATATATAAAATATTATATATATTTTATAAGCTTAGTTAAATAATTAATTAGCTTATAATAACTTATTTATCACTATTATAATTTATATTTAAAAAATTATTATAAGATATTAATTTTAAGTTATTCCTTTTATAAGTATATAATAATATTAAAATATAATATTCTTATTTTAAAAAGTTTAAAAATATTAGCCTTAATAATATTAATATTTTATTCCTTTTAATATAACTTTTACTTTATCAAATATTATTAAAATATTTATTAACTAATATAAAAATTATATTTATTTCTAAGCTTTTAAATAATCTTTACTTATAAGATTTAATTATTTAAATATCATTATATAATCTAATCTTTAAAAGGCTTAAAATTAACCTAAACTAATAATATATTAACTTAACTAATAATTTATAATTAATAAGTAAAATTATTATTAAAAGATAAAAAGAAATTATTTAAAAGCTATATAAGAAATAAAAATATAAGCTAATATTTTTAATATTAAGTTATATATATTATAATTAAAGATTTTTACCTTATATAAATAATTAGTTTTTATATATTTTAAATTATTTTTAATTTAGCCTTTTTTTTATATAGCTAAAATATTATTATTAGCTAATTTAAAATTCGCAAACGTTATAATTAAATCTTATAATATTAACCGCTTATTTTAACACCTTTAGCTTTTTTTAATATAAATAATTTATTAAACTACTTAACCTTTTTTTTAAAAGAGTTTTTTCAATAAGATTTTAAACTTTACTTCCTTAAATAAAAAAACACCACTTATTTAAAGTAAAGAAAAAAAAAGCGACCCTAATTAAATACATAGGATTAACCAAAGCTATACCCTATTTAATAACTTATTAATTTTAATCCCTAATTTAATTAAGCTTAATAATATAATTTAAAATTTATAAAATTAAATAAGAATATTTATAATAACTATTAAAAATATATTACCATTATTACTTTACAAATTTATTTACTTATTTAAATATATACCTTAAAAAATTAAAAGTTTTTTTAAATTAGGTTAAAAATTTCTCCATATATTTCCTAACTATAATAAAATAATTACAATTATTTCTAAACTTTATTAAAAGTTTAAATAAATTAAGTTTTTTTTTAAAAACTTAATTAACCACTTACTTTTTAAAAACTTAAATAAAGTAATTATTCTTAGTCTTTTAAAATGCCTTATTTAAAATCTCCAAAAAATATCTTAGGCTAAAGGAAAAATATATAAAATATTATTTTTATCTATTACTAAAAAATAAATATATCTTCTTTATTAAGGAAGTTATTATTTAAAGCTACCTCCTTTTAATAGAATATTTTAAAATTAACATTAAAAGTAAAAAATTTTTAAAATATACTTATTATAATAAAAAGTTTATTGCTTAATAAGCTATTTAAACATTCTCATTTAAAGGATTTTAATATTTAAATAAAAAACTTAAACTTATAATAAAGGAAATAAATTTATATATGATTAAAAAAGTTATTTAATATTATTAAAAAGATATTTATTTTAGTATATATTAAAGCCTTTTTAATTAAAGTAAAGAAAATAATATTATTAACATATATTATAATTTTCTTAATTATAATTAAGGCAAAACCTATTATTATAATTAAATAAGGTAAATAAATTTAATATAATAATTTACTTTTTTCATAAACTTATTATAAAGATTTATTATATAATTTAATTAATTTATATTATACTTTAATAGCTATTTCAATAATAGTAATTATATATATTAACTTTCTTAACTTAATAATATTTTAGAATAGATTTTATTATATATACATTTATTAATCCTAATAACTTTTTCTTAATTTTAATACTTAATTTTTCTAAATAATAAATTATATAATAAGGATTTTATTAAAACTATTTTAATATAATATATAACCTTTTTATTAACTAACTTAATTTAAATTAATAAAATTTAACCTTTTAAACATACTTTTTAATATTAATTAACTTTTTATATAAGATATTATTAAATTTAATTAAATTTGTTAATTATTTATTCCTATATTAATTATATGTATTCTTTATTAAAATATAAATAATTAATAACACTAACTTTATAAGGTACTATGCGATAAAGCAAAGGCAATAAATTAATTAATAATTATGTTTAATAAAATTGCCAAAGACATACTTAATAATATTTATTTATAATTATATATATAATATTAATTTTAAAAAGAAATAAAAGGAATTAAAATTTTATCTTATAAGATTTAATACTTATCTTATTAATTTTTAATTAGCATAAGATTAATCTTAAAACTTTTAATATAAAACTATTCTTTTCATTATTATTTAATTTAAATTTTTAATTAATATTATTTAAACTAAATTTACTTTTACTTTTTATTATTTATTTTTTTAATTACTTAAGGATAACTTATTATAATATATATAAGGAAAATGATAAATAAGTATTACCTAATATATATAAAGCTAAAAATAATTTATTTTATAAAAAAATTATTTAATTTAATAATAAAGTAAATTATATTATTTATTCTTTTTATTATTTACCTTTTTATATAATTATTATAAATAAATAAAAGGAAAAATATAATAATATAAATAACTTATAATATCCTTAAAAACCTTTAGCCTATTTTTAAAAACCCTTATAACTTTCTTTTAAGCCTTTTTTTATTATATATTATAACATAAGCGTTATTTATTATATAAGCTAAAATAAGTCTTAATATATATAACCTTTTATTAACTTTATTAAAGGTAATAAAGTTAAATATATATTATTATTTATACCTAATAATATTTTACTAATTAATATTAATACCATTATTAATAATATATTATTTAGCCATAAAAAAATAAAAAGGATAAATGTTAAATAATAAGCGATAAAATTTTTATATTATATATAAAATAATATAATAATTAAGCTATAAATTAATATATATTTTTATTAATATTATATTAATAAAGAAAACATTAAGGTTATATTAATATTAATAATTAAACTTATATAATATAAGTTTAATTAAGGCTTAATTTAAAAATTAATTTAATAATTATACTTTAAAGGTTATTAATATTTTTATTTTTTATATGGTAAAAAATACCTTTTACTTTTTATAAAATTAACTTATTTAAAATATTATTTTAAAATATAAATTTAACAAGTTAATATTTTATATTAAAGCTAATTAAAAGCTTAAGTGTTAATAATGTTGTTATTATTACGTAAAAGAATTACAATGTGTGTGTGTAACTTCACTTATTTATACGTGGGGTTAATTCCTATTACCGGTAAAATTTAACCGTTTTATACACCGCTTATTATTACGTGGTGCTAATAGCTTATACTAACTTTAATATAAAATTTATCTCTTACTTAAAAATAACTTAAATATTTAAAATTAATATAATATAGCTTAAAAATTATAATAATATAATAATAAGATTTTTACTTAATAAAAATATAATGCCTTAAAAACTTATTAAAAATATTATTAAAAAAAGGATTTATAACACTTATATTATTATATATTAAAAGTAAATTTCGCTTTTAATTAAATAACTTAAGGCTAAACCTATTCTAGCTTTAATTATATTAGTAAAGTTATAAGATAAAAAAAATAATAATAATTTTTTATTTATTAATAAAAATAAGTGATAATATTTAGGAAGGATTTATTATAAGTATAATTTTTAGCTATTTTATCTTATTATATTAAATAAGAATTAAGCTAAGGAAAAAAATAATTTATTTATAAATAATAATAAAAAAAAGTAATTAATATAAATTTAAGCTAAGAAAATACTTTATTATTTTCCTTTATTTATTTTAAATATATTAATATATAAGTAAATAAAAAAATTAAATAATAATTTATTTATTAATAATAATAAGTAAGAGTATATAATATAATGTTAATTTAAAATAATACCTATTATATTTTTTCCCATTTTAGCTATATTAATAAAGAAATAAGCTATAAAAGTAAATAATAACCTAAGCTATATATTATAAAATTATATTTAAATATATAATAAAATAATAAGTTTTATTTAAAACTATATTATTAATCTAATTATTAATATTTAATAAAAAAAAGCAAATCTTAAAGTATATATTTTATTAAAAAAAGTTATTAACCTTAATTTAAATTTAAATAAGTTTTTAAATATTTAAACTATTATTAAAATAAAAAAGTAAAATTCCCTATCCTATAAGCCTAAACAATTAACAAATAATAATCTTATAATATTAATATAAGAAAAGGATTAAAATATAATTATTAAGAAAAAACTAACTTTAACTTATAACTTAAAACTAATAATATAAAAAAAAAGTTCTCCTATACCTTTTAATAATTAAAATAAAATTAAAAAGATTAAAAAGAATATATAAAAAAAGTTACTTATTATCTTATTTAAAACTAAAGAGAAAAACATATTAATATCTAACATTATAAATATACCTTTTATAAAATAAAATAATATCTTTTTATAAATATATAACCTTTTTAACATATAAAAATACTATATAAATAAGCCTTTTTTATATATTAGCATTAATAATCTTTTAATACCTACTTTAATATTTAATAATAATATTATTTTAACGATATTAAATAACTTATCTTTTATATTACCTTTTATTAAATATTTATTATTACCTAATATATTTAAAAAATGAAAAGCTAGCCAATTATTTATTAAGCTAATAAATAAAAATAAGCTTATAACTTATTAAAGAATCTAAGGTTTACAAATAACTAATATAACTACTAATAATAAACCTTATATTAATTTATAAAAAAATTAAAAGGCTAAAATACCTTAAATTTTTAAAAAAATATTAAATTATATATATAACACTTACTAATAATTATTATATTAATATCCTTATTATATATCCCTTCCTATTCTTTTAAATATATATAATTTAATAAAAATTTTATTAAAAACTAAACCAAAAATAATACTATCCTTACTTAATAATACCTTATTATTATAACATTAAATATAAACTCACCTAAAAAAATCCACAAAAATAGTTAAAATATTATTATATATACCTTTAAATTAAAATTATAAAATATACCTAATATCTTTTCTTTATAATTTTAAAATAACAAAGTAAAAATAATGCTAACTAAGTTAAAAATAAAATAATTAATAATAGCTTTTACTTAGGTAATAATTTTAAAAATATTTATAATAATAATTAAAGAAATAATATAATTTAATAAGAATTTATATATTAATATAAGTAAATATATTTTAATTATAAATAATTATTTAAAATAAACATTAATTATATTTTAACCTAAATATATTAATATTTATATCCTTATTTAAAAAGTTTTTTACCTTCCTTTATTTACATTTTACTATTTTTTTAAAACCCCTTAATATATAAAAACATTATTATCTAAACATCTATTTTAATAATCTTAAAATTATACAACTAAATATAAGCTTTTTAAAATTTACTTATAGCTAAAAAATTCATTATTAACAAAGCTATTTTTAATACTTAAACATTTACAATAATAAAAAAAATAATTAAAATTATTAATCCTAAAATAATTAAAAAAAAGATATTATTATATATATTAATAATATAATTATTTTATTTACTTTTAATAAAAAAGAGAAAAAATACTATATTATATTAAAAATAAATAAAGAAAACTTATTTTAATATTTATATAATATATTTAATATTTTCTATTATTTTTAAAACCAATAAAAATAGTATAATTAATAATAAAATAATTTTTAATAATTATTAATCATATCCTTTTATCTTTATTTAAATAATAACTTTAAGGTTATTAATTAATTATAATAACCCTAATAATAAATATTAAATATATAATAAAGGAAGTTATTAAAATCCTTTTTTATTTTTAACCAAAAAGTATTTACCTCTTTTATATAATAAAATATTAATAATTATAGGTTATTAATATTTAATATAAACTATATAATAAAAAGCTTTACAAAGTAATTATTAAATATAAGGTTAAAGATAATATTTTCCTTTTATAAGTAATTATTACCTAAATTTATAAGTATAAAAATATCACTAATAAATTAATTCATTACATTTATTATATTGCCTAATATATATTTAATTTCCATAAATAAATAAGGTAACATTAAATCCTTATAATTAACTATTAAATTATTTTAATTATTAATAAAGTTTACTATAATAATTAATATATAATATTTATTAAACGCCTTAATATTATATCCAAAAGCTTTATTAAATCTAAAAACTTTTAGCCTTATAAAAGATTTATAAAGGTAATATTTAAAAAACTTATCTTTATTATATTTTAAAAATAAATTAATCTTAAAAAAATTAAGCCTAAGATAATAAGCTATAATAACCTTTAAAATACCCTTACTTAAAAATTTAAAATCTTTTTTACTTATAAAAGTATTAAACTTATTTTTTAACCATTTTTTAATAAATAACTTTTTACTATATATTATAAATATTAAGTTTTTTAATATAAAGAAATTAATTAATTAAATTTAAGTTATAAATATAATTATTTAATTTAAAATTTAAATTATAAAAAAATTATTAAGATTTATAATAAAAATATTTATTATATTAAAATAGTTTTAATATTTCTATAATTTAATATTAATTTTCCTTAATACTTTAAACTTCTTTAATATTTTAAACTTATAAAAACTTATTTTATTAGGTAAAGCTAAATTTAATTTAATTAAAATTTTCAGAAATTTTAAAAATACCTTAAGATTTAACTAATTTAAATTAAAAGATTAAAGCTATATAATAATAAAGTTAAAAAGAAAGTTATAAAGAGTAAATTTCTTAATAATTAAATTAAAATAATTAAAAGATAATATAAAATAATTACTTATAAAAAGAGATAATAATATAAAATTAGTTATTATAAAATTAACCCTAGGATAAGGAATATTTTTTTAAGGAATTAACATAGTAAATATTATTAAAAAAATATTATTTTTAAAAAGGCTTATTTAAAAGGTAATTAATTTATAAGGTATTAATAGAAGTAAATATATTTAATAAAAAGCTTATATTAAAAAAGGGATTAATTTAAAAATATTTATTATTAAATTTAAATTTTAATATTATTAATATATTTATTCCTTATTATTTTATTAATATAATAATTAAATATATATATTTAGTATTAAACAAATCTTAAAAAGCTATTATTTTTTACTAAACTTAACATTATTATATTAAAAATATGTCTTTTTTATATATTATAAATTATTATTTATTATTATTTTAAACTATTAATCCTAATCTTATTTAAAAGTTAACTTTAAAGATAAAAACTTATATATTAATTATTACTTATTACACTTTAGTTTATTATTATAAAAATAAAAAGAAGTAAATAAATTAGTTAATAAATAAGATAAATGGCATTAAAAATATAAAATATCTTTATAATTTTAAAGGTTAAAATCCATAATAATAATAGATTAATTATTTAAGTAATAGGATAAAATAATTATGGTATTTTCTTTTCTTATTAAAATCTTTAAGAAATAAATAAATAAGAACTTAATAATCTTATTAAAATAATTATATTTTATAGTAAAATTAAATATTAGTTTAGTTTTAATTAATATAAAATGATAAGAATAAAATAATATAAGGAAAAAGTCTTAAAAATGTTTTTTAATATAAGAGAAATTTAAGAAATAAACATACATATATAGGAAATTTATATATATATATAATAACAATATATATTTTCCATAACTATTAAAAATAAGGTATAACTTTAATTAATTATAACTTTATAAAATTAATATATAATTTTTTAAAAAGTATAATATTTAATAATTTTTTTAAAATTATTTATAATATTTTAATTATATATTTTTATAAATATTATATATAAAGTTATTTAAGTATAAAGTAAAAAAATATTTGAAAAATAATAGTTTATTATATTATATAATATTTATTTTTAAGGGATAATTTAACTAATGTTAATAATATAAAGCTATATTATTATTTCTATTAATAAATATATAATATTAGGAAATATTATAATAAAGAAAAATTTAATTTAAATTATTAATTATTTACTAAAGTAATAAAAATAAATCCTTAATATTATTATATTATATATTTTTATAAATATTGCTATAATTTAATCCATATATATTAAACCTATAACTAATAGCTATCCCTTTAATAAATATATTTATTAAAATTAAGCAAATAAAAATAGCTATAAAACACCTTTTTATTTATAAAAATTATTAAAGCTAATAACAAAGGTTTAAATTAGCCTTAATTATTATAATTAAAACTTTTATCGCTATTAGTTAAACTTTTTATAAAGCTTAAAAGCTTTGGTATAATATGTTGTAAAAAGTATTTAAATTTCTAATCGTAATTATTAAAAGAATAATTAATATTATCTAAGTAATAATTACTTAATTTACCATAGTTATTAAACTTAAATTTATTATTATCTAATTTTTATTTAATTTTTCTTATATAATATAAGTAATAAAGCTTTTACTATTTTCTAATAATAAAATTAGCTTTAATAATATAATTATTATTTTACTTTTACCCTTTTTTATTAATAACTTTAATAAATAATTTATTAATTTTATTATTAAAGGTTATTTTATACTAATATATTTTTAAACTATTTTTATTTATAATTATATAATAGATAAAATATTGGTTATTAATATTATTACTATTTATTATATTAATAATATAATAAGTAAAAATGGCTTAAGTAAAATAAGTAAAAAAAAATTCTATTAATATATATATAATTAAATAATAGGAATAATTTTAATAAAAAGAAAATACTTATATATTTAAATCTTTTAATTTATTTAATAAATTTTATATATATACATTAAAATAATATTTATTCTTATATATTAAGTTAGGTTTTAAAATTATAATAATATAGTTTTTATTATAAAAAATATAAATATTATTGTAAAAGAAAATCATATTATATAAATAATTAATAAACTTTTTATATTTAATATTATTTTTAAGCTTAAATTTAATTATATTATTAATAATTACCTAATTTTAATAAATCTTTGGTATAATATAATCTTTTATTATAAATATAAAATTATAAGTTATAAAGTATAAGCTTTTATTATTATTATAGTTACTTAAGTTTTAAAAGATAGGAGGAATAAAGCTATTAATATATAAGTAGGAATTATTAATGCTTAAATTATTAATATTTAATATATTAATACTTAAGGCTTTATAATAAATAATAATAATTAGAATATATTTAATTTTTAAAGCCTTTTATAATATAAATATTTCCTTTAAGTAAATTTAATTATAAAAATTAAATATAATTAAGTAAGATTTATTTATAATATAAAGTTAATATAACTTAAAGAAATAAGAGAAAAAGCTTAATTATTAATAAATGAAGGAATATAAAAGTAATATTATTTAATAAGGATAAGATTATTAATAAATATTGTTTTTTTTAATTTAATATATTTAAACAAAAAGAAAAAATCTTTATCTTATATCCTTTAACCCTTATTAAACTTTTAAATATTATTTATAATAATATAACAAGTGTAATAAATAATTTTATAATTTAAAAAGCTATAATTTAAAATATAAAGAATTAATAATTTAATAAATAAAACATAGTTTAAATAATAAATTACAACCTCTTTTTTTAATTATTATCATTTTATCCTTTTTAAAATTAATAATATTAAGATATAAAATAACTAATACCTTATTATAAATATAAAGAATTAAATTTAATATATAATATATGTTAATAAAATAAATATAAATAATTAAAAATATTAAAATATTATCTCTTTAATAGCTTTTTTTTAAACTTTTAATTTCCCTATAACTAATTAATATTAATATATTTTTAAATAGAAATTATATTAATAATTTTAACTAAAGATTTTATATATATATTTCAAATTTATTTTCTTTTTAATTAGAAATATTTTAACCTTTTTAATATAATATAAATATATAGTTTAAAAAGTTATTCCTAATAACCATATAACTTTTTAAGCCATATTACTTAAATATAATATTATTATATAAATATATGCTTTTTATTAAAATTTTCCATTTTAATTATCTTTATAAATATAAACTATTACTAAAGTTTCTTATATTAAATAATAATAATATATATTATAATTTAGCTTATTATATTAGTTATATATTAATTAAAAATACTTAAGCTAAAAAGGAATTAGCTAAACCTTTTTTCTTATTATTTTTTATTATTAATATTATTAATTATTATATTTTATAACTAATTAATAATATTTTACTTATAAATAATTATTACTTTTATAATTTTATTTATAGCTTAAATAATAAATATTTTATAATTACCCTTTTTATATTACTATTTTAATTATACCTTATAAAACTATATTTTATTACTTTAAATTTTACTTATTAATAATTTTTATATAATAATTTACCAAAGTTATAATATAATATTTATATTATTAAAATACCTTAATTAAAGGTTTAAGGCTTATATATTTTAAATTAATTTATAATAATATTATAAGATAAATACTACCGCTTAATAAAAGCTATAATTAATATAAAAAGGACTTATATTATTCCTTTAGCTAAAAAATTTTAATTTAATATAAATAATATAAATTAATATATTTAAATATAAGATAATTTCTATAAGATTAATAATTTTAATAATACCTTTTTCCTTTATACTAATATATATAAAATATTTAATAATAAAATATTTACTATTTTTTTTTAAGTTATATAATAATTGGCATATATTAATCATATATATATTATACTAGTTACTTATAATATTTTATAAACTAAAAGATATATTTTAAAATTATTTATTATATTAACTATATAATATATTTCTTAAATACCTTTTCGCTTATTTTATTTAAAGTATTTTAAAAAATATTATAATTTAACCTTTTTTTACTTTAAAGCTATATAATATTATTATATACATTTATGAAAATATATTAAGTAAATAGTTTATAAATTTTTATGTGATATTTATATCTTTAATAAATAATATTTTTTTATTAAAACTTTTATTTATTTATTTTCACCTTTTAATAAATATTTTTAATTTAATTATAAAAAGGCTATTAAGGATATATATAATATTAATGATATAAATATATAAGATTTTATTATTAATAAAAAGGCCATTAATTATAATAGTAATAATATTAATATTAATTTTAAATTTAAAAACTTTAGCTATTTATTTAAAAAAAAATAAAAATAGTTATAATAATAATAATAATATTAGTATTAATTTTAAGTTTAAAAACTTTAATTATATATGTTATAAGGTTTAAAAAAATTACTTTTTAACTAAGCCTTAATTACCTTTTATAACTAGCTTATTTAAATTAAGCTTAATAATTAATTTTATAATTACCTTTTTAAGTTAAAATAATATAGATTTAATAATATTTAAGATTAATTTACTTATTAATTTAAAAGGGTTAAAGTTAAACCTTAACTTTATAAAAATTATTTTTTTAAAGTTAATAAATTAAAATATTATTATTATTTTATATAAATAAATTAACTTTAATAACTTAAATATTTAAGGCTTAAGTTTTAAGTAAAGTAATATTAGTATTATTATTTAATATATTATTTAAGCTTAAATAAGTTTAGCTTTAATATTTTAAATTAGGTAATATTAAGTTTTACTTTTTTATTAAATTAATATTTAAGTTTAAATTAATTTAACTTTAATATTTAATTTAAATAATATTAGGTATTACTTATTTATTAATATTAATTAATGTTATTATTAATATGTTATAATAATATATTACTTATTAAATATTTAACTTAAGCTTAATTAATTAATATTTTTAATAGTTATAAACTTTACTTTTAATTAAAATATTACCTTTTTTACTTATTTCTTTTTAATTATTATTAATATTATTTTTAAAAATTTTAATTATAAATAATGCCTTTAAAACTTTAATTATTAATAGTATTTATAACCTTATAAACTTTATTTTTTACAAGAAAAAATTAATTAAAGTTAAAGTTTTAATATTAATAAATTTAATTATTATAATTAAATTATTTTAATTTTTATATATATTTATTAAACCATTATATATATTATATATAAGAATATCCCATATATATATATAATTCCTTATATAGTTTAGATAAATAATTAAAATGATTTGGCAATTTGGCGGATTCTTTGATATTGACCACTGTCGAATATAACAGCTATAGCCGTGCAAGAAATAAGCCACTGGATGGTACATATTCAGCTGCCCTAGAGCGGTTGTCGACGCCTCAGCCCTTCTGTAAACCCCGCTTACAGGGGCAGTATAATGAACCAATAATTTCTCAGAAGTACCTACCAATCATTCTTGCTGTGTCCTGACACTTAATTTACGCCTCTCGGCTTCTCTTCCGTAAAGACGCTTAGACATTCAGGCATATGTAATATCCTTTGCGTCTGACGACCGAGTCGTATTACAAGTTCCCGTCGTTGAACTATTTGCTTTTCGACAATAAAGAGGACAGCAGTTGTCAGGCCGTTTAGAAGGAACTTTCCACATATTTCTGCACAGACTCCGCCAAGACACTCTTCCATTGCGTACATAAGGTGATGTTGGGTATCGTGGCAAGTATTAGTGTAGGTAGACTCAATGACGCCAGATAAATATGAACAGCAATAATTTGTTGATATTATTCAGGCCTGGAGTTTGGTATGACTTGTGATATGATTTGGACCTGTACGAGGAAGAAATCAATCCGGCGCTGGACGAAAAGAAAAGCCTTTTATATTACACCTTAAGTACATAGCTCCTACGTTATGTAGTGAGTCACAGCTGGGTAGTGGTGTTAAAGTTTTGTAAATCCCTGTTCCTTTTAAATTGCCTAGACGCCATTAGAAATTTGAGTTTATGTATCGCATGGCAGCTCGCATGGCAGCTCGCATGGCAGCTCGCATGGCAGCTCGCATGGCAGCTACCTATCACTAATACGGCGAGCCCTACAACTTCGTCTCGACTCCCTAGGTACCTCACAGAGAACAATCAAGGTAGAGTTGTTCATGTATTATAACTGAAGGATCAAAGTGTACCTATAGGTGATATACTGTCCAAGGTTTGTAAGTACCACACTTTAATCACGGAATTTCCATTTCCAATAAAATGTTTTGAAAGATGCAAATTTAATTAATGAGCGTATAAGTTAAGTTCTATGCCAACCCCCCTAAACCACCCACGCTTCTCGTACAAGCCAGCAAAAAAAGACAACCACCACTAGACAACTACCTGCACTACCCCGAGTAAATCAAGCCATATTCGTACAATATATATGTTGGTTCCCAACACTTTCCTCGCCGCAATGGCAGACGATGTCATCTACTGCTCAGGGGTTTGGACTGTGCCGACGCAGTCACCACGGTTGGGGTCGGAACTATACCACAGTTAGCTTATGGCTCGAGAGGTTATATAAAGAGTAGATGAGGAGAGGAAAATAAGAAAAAGGAATCACGGAATGACTTACGTGGCAAACCAGCCATCTGAGCCTCCCTTGCCACCATTCTTGCAGTCGTATGCGTATTTTTGCAATAGCTTGATGCATTCGTCCTCGCTAAGAGTCTTGGACTTGTCGCCCGTGTTCTGTAGCACCCATTGTTAGTTCAGGTTTTCCGGGAGTATATTGAGAGTGTATGTAGTATTGGTATTATAATGCTTACCTTCATCGAGAAGTTCCACTTGACATTGTTGTCGTCCCGAACGCAAGTACCTCGCTCCTCCTGGCTATAGAAGCTTCCCTGAAGCGCCTTGCAAGAGAGGCCGATGAGATTCTTTGACTTTAAGTCTTTACCGTAGTTTCCGCTCTGGCCGCGCTTGTAGCACCCTGCCGATACACCAGAGATGGCGTAGAGGAAAAGAATGGCGGTCGTTGTGAACTGCATTTTGGACGTGGGTGGTAGTTGTGAGGTGTTGGAATATGAAAGATAATTGTTTTAGTGTGTGGAAGTAGGTATTGTCAAGAAGACGAAGCGTTGTTGTTATTGTTGTTGTTGTTGTTGTTGTGATGATTGTGATGATGATGATGATGATTTGGATAGAGCCATATTCGGTGCGGGAATTGTTCTTATTTATATTCTTTTTGAACCCGGGTTCTTGTCATGTTTGTAGCAATATTGTGAACATGACGATGGTAAACATGACGATGATTCTTTTTTTTCTTTTTTTTTTCGCCGCCTGATCCTGCGGCTAATGGCGATGAACTACATAGATCCTACTCGGTCTACGATCTGATAAACTGTTGGAGTCTATTATGGGTCTGTATGAAATCATATGCTGAATATAGAATATTAAAACTATTTTCATTGACGATACAACTATTCCTGTCTAGAAATCCACAAAGACGTTTCACCTCATTGATCGTGAACTCGGGTCCTATGCCGTCAAGTTAACATCTGAAGGAAGATAGCTCTAAGGGTCTAAGGGTCTAGGCTTAGGTTAAGACAAAAATCCATATTATCATTCTATTATATATTTGTAGCTCATATTTATGGTATTGTGGGTCATTTAGCTGTTCATTTAGCTGAGATCTGCGATCAAATTGGGTTAGGAGGGACCCTTGAGCTTGAGGCTCCAAATATGAACCGTTAAATAGTAACGACTAAATCCTGCAGGAACCCGCCACGCGCAAATCTCCATGTGTCGACATCATCGACGTCAAGCTGAATAACACTAATTTGCAATTTGTACGTCAATTTACTTGGTATAAGAATTATGATTACGACAATTAGGAATTTCAACCATGTAACCATTTTTATGTCGGATTGATCGGATCGACGACTTAGGAAGAATATCATCGGACACATATAAGCACTAGAACCCTATGAATAACGTCGTTCGGTGAGTACCTAGAGTACATGAGGTTCAAAGACTACAACATGTTACTACGAAGGCAAAAAGAACTAACAATATACATACCAAGACACGACATGAATTGTGGATATAAAGCCGTCAAGATGCCGCGAAGAAATCTTCTTTCGTCGTTCAACTCCACATCAACATCAGCTCCACGAACCCTCAAAACAAACAAATCAAAGAGTTATTCTTCAAAGTTCCAGACCATCATACTACATATAAACACTTAACAAACTTACAATCTAAAATTTACACCATGCAGGTACAAAGTCTCGTCCTATTTCTCTTCTGCAGCAGTGCCCTCGGCAGGGTGCTCTCTCCCGAATATTCGCAAGCTGTTGCGAGAACGGAATCATCTCCCGCTACCATCGATACTCGCTCCGAGCCTGAGTACGAGGTCCGTGACGTCGAACCGAATAAACTGGAGGCGCGAGGTACAATTTGGAGAGGTTTCTCTGTCAAGAAGGGAGACACTATTCACCTTCAAAGCGGAGTGACTCTCGTAGCTGAGTCCCTAGCATTCGGTTATCAAGGGCCAGCTCCGAGAATTAGCGACCACATCAGTCGCGACTTAGACTCGTTCGGACTGCAGCTTGCTGGCCACCGTGGCAAGGCTACAGGCGAAGACCGCTTCATGGGCACAGCACTTCACTACTTTGTCAAATGGTCCACCGCCGGCAGTGGTACAATCTCAATTACTGGTGTCGAGTGGCAGACCCTGCTGAACTCCCTGTATAGATCGATGTTCGACAACAATGCGGGAGAGGTCGAGGTGAAAATGAAGGTCCAGGGCAATGGCGCCACTATCACAATTACTCTCAGTCTTAACTAAGGATGGCTGGGACGTAGTACAACCATAGCTGGTAAATTGGGGTCTAGGGATTAAGAATGATCAGATTGTTTTTGTTTCTCGGGATGGCCGGATGGATGACTGAATGGAGGACTGGATGGCTGGCTGGAGGGGTGTCTTTTCAACTTTTTCATTAGGTGGTCGATATCCGTGTACGAAGTAGGTACCTAGGTAGTCTAGTCACTCATTATATCTAAAGTGTTTAAACCTATAGCCTGTGTCTGCGCTGCATATGTTTGCTAAATATATGGGCATCTCAATGGGCCTTGGGATAACGAGAACCTCATGTATTTCTGCGACGCCTGTGATGTGAAACTCGAGGATCAGCTTCGCGAGCAGTTTCTCAACGAGTTGATTGACTGTGAGCGCTTCAGATGGCGGATATTACCATATGCTAAAGGAACTCTTATTCATCGACTCTCACGTCAACTCACTCTAGATCTGGCATCTCTTTTAAATAGCTCTCCAACCCCTGCAATTCGATCCCGCGCTGCCTATTCAGCGTCTTCTCCATATCCCACGCAACACCCCGTCCGACGGCCCACACGTTTGTATACTTCAACATCCCATCATCTGGCCTCTCTTCCAGCTTCCTCTTCAGAAAGTTGGCATCCCAGAGCTCCTTGGTCCACTCTCCTCCAAACCGTCTCTGTACAAGCTCCGCGACTTGCGAATACGTCACCGTATCTCCAGCAATATACACAACCTGGTGGGACGCATCCCGCGGGTCATACGCGACCTCCGCCGCCATGCGCCCGATATCCCGCGCCGTAGTCAGCGAGAGCTTTGCATCCCAAGAGCCCAGAGCGCGCAGCTTTCTGCCCTTCAGATCCACCACGCCGAATTCTGGCAGAAATAAGAAGCTCATGAATAGTCCCGTGGACACGATGATCCAGTCTGTCTTCTGCTGCGCGCGGAGCAACGCGCGCACTTGTAATTGCTCATCAAATAGATCCTGCGCGCTACCAGCGCCTACGGCATCGTAGTCGATGCCCCACTGCCAAGGGAAGTAGCGCGGCGTGCCGGCCTCGAGAATGGCCTTCGTCAGCTTAAGCTGTGTGCCGGATGGTAGGCCGAAGCCTGAGCATGAGATGACAGTGTCGTAGCGCTTAAATACTTGCGCAAGCTGTGTGGCAGAGTCATTGGCTAGGTCACCGGCTTCAAAGGAGGCACCTAGGGATTGGAGGTACTCGTTTTGCTTCTTCTTTTTGGGATCCTGGGTTGAGATGGTGGATTGTCTAAGTAGGATTGCGATCTTGCCGCCGTTGCGTTTGGGGTGTTTGGAGAGGGCCTCTAGGACAGCTGTTCCGAGCTCGCCGGCTCCGATTAAGAGGATCGATGGAGATTCAGTCATGTTGAATTTACTAATGGTATATTTGTAAGTTGTAGCTATACCAGCAGTGTGTTTCTTAAGATCTAGCTGTTAAAATAAAACTGTCTTGGGTAAGCAGAGTGAGGGCGGCCTCTTTTATACTCTTAGACGAGGACAAATGAGCCCGACTCCCTAAACGATAAGCACCAATCACGATTTAACTGAGGGGCGATCCTTAATTATGGATTAATAATTGTCTTGTTCATTAATTGCTAAAAGTGGTGAAGTCTACCTAGAACTTAGGAGATAATGAGGAGTTAGACTGCTTAGACTTGCTTAACCCCGACGAGTCTGGCTTGGCATCAAGAAGTGTCGTCGTGGATCCGGCCGGTATCCGTGATCATGTTGGCTGGTTGGCTGTGCCGAGCTCCTACTGTGGAGGAATCGGGTTAAATGGGAATGGTAACGTCAACATCTCCACCGAACATTTTTAAAACTATCGTTTAATTGGAAGATATAAATAATGGAGGGTATTGAAGAGCAAGCAAGCGATCCACTGAGACGAAGAAAACCGAATAAACCATATTAAATACAAGAGTACAAGCTATATTACTATTTATCAGATGAAGAAATTACATCTCTAGCGATACTCGCCAGCAAATCTACTCGTTTTACCTGCACTAAGCCAAGGCCGGAAAACTAGCCGAAGGCGCCCCGTGTATATGAAAGACAACACTCATTCATACAATCTGATCAATCCAAGACTTTCTGTTCTAGAGCACACGTTTAGTTACGATTCCATGAAGCTCTTTCGAAAAGAAACCTCTTTGAGAGCCACCCTAATCCAGCACTCGGCCTGCTACACCAGCACCGCTCCTGTCCTTCGTCTGTGTCTTCTTCAATGCCTTGCCCATATGGATCTCGCTCAAGAAGGCAGCAGGTCTACCGCCGCCGGATGGGGCACCCGGTAGATCACCAGCCGCTGGTGGAGGTGGTGGAGGGGGAGGACCCAAGCCCGGAATTGGTGGTGGAGGCGGCGGAGGAGCTCCGGGAGCACCAAAACCAGGCATTGGCGGTGGTGGGGGAGGACCGCCAGAGCTCGCTTCCGGCATGGGCGGAGGAGGTGGTGGAGGTGCTGGTGATCCTAAAGCTTCTGGTGCCGGAGGGGGGCTGAACGGCGCTGAGGCTACAGCTGGTGAAGCTCCAGCAGACTTATCACCTGTGGCAGACAGAGGTCGAGGAGGACCCATGGAGCCGAAAAGAAGGGATGCTAGTTGGGCAGCACCAGCAGCCGGGCGTTCATCATCAGATGAATCTTCGTCGTCCTCTTCGTTTCCGGAGCCCCATTCATCATCTGTGTCGGGTCGCTTCCGAGAAGGAGCCGGCGCCTTGGCTTCTTGAGTTATCCGGAAAAACGGGTTGGTAGAGACCTCTGGTTGGGGTGGTGGTGGTGGTGGAGCTGAAGCAGCGACGGCTGGCGTAGTAGAGGCGGCGGCAGCCGGGCTCTCGGAGGACTGCGATAGCATGCGGCGATAAGGATTGCGGCTTTCCGTCTCAGATGGTGGGCTGGCAACGGCTGTTGGAGGAGACATGACAGGAGGTGCGGGCACGGGCGGTGGAGTGGCCTTGCGCTCCAGTTCTTGGCTGCCTAGCTGACTGCTTCCAAGAGTAGGAGTGGACGCTTGAGGCGTGATCTGTTGCGGTCCTTCATCATCATCAGAGGACGACTCTTCCTCTTCCATCGCTGCAAGTTGTCGCTGAAGCTCTAGTTCCCGTTGGCGAGCGGCTTCGATCTCGGCACGTTGAGCAGCCAATTTCGCTTCTTTCTCTTTGGCTTCAGCCATAGCAGCCTTCTTCCGTTTCTTTTCCTCTTCTTTCTTTAGCTTGCCTTGGCGAACTTGCTCTTCTAAAGCTTTGAGGCGAGCGGAAGCAGCCTCGCGCTCCTTTACAAGCTCCGCTTCTTGTTGTCTAGCCTCATCCCTATTACAAGTTAGTTTGACTGAAAAATAGACAAATACCAGCAGTTGTACTTACTCCATTTCTTGAGTAGCTCTTTGTTGTTCTTCATGCTCTCTAGCAAGACGTTCCTCCTCAGCCTTCCTGGAAGCTTCTTGAGTCTTTCTAGCGGCTTCTTCCTCTTCAACTTTTCGAGCAGCATCTTCATTCTTTCCACCTTTTCTCGAAGGCGGTGGAGGTGGCTTCTTGGTTTCTACCTTCGCCACAGGAGGAGGCACGCCTTGTTCCTCGGCGATCCTAGCTTGCCGCTCAGCTTCCCGTCGCGCATCTTCCTCTTCAGCTTGTCGGAGCTTAGCAGCACGCTCTGCTCTTTCGCGCTCCATCCGCTGAGCAGCGGTCTCACCAGGTTTGGAAGGCGCCTTGATACCAAGGGCCGCAAGTCGCTCGGCCATACGTTGTTCGGCCTGTTGCTTAATGAATGCGGCCCTCTCTTCTGGGGTCTTATACGATGAATACGACCCAGTGCTAGGCGCTGGGGATCGCGAAATTGGGGGCGTCGCAGTGCGAGTTGTAGACGAGGGGCTTTCGAGGCGCGTTGGCGGTGCTTCTGCCCTGACAGGTTCAGCAGTAGCAGCTCGTCCGCCCTTGCGGTCTTGGGCTCTAATCCGAGCTGCCCGGCTTGAACGCTGCAAGTCAAAAATGAAGTCTCGAACCTCGTCTTCGACACCAAGGGCATCTTCCCATCTCCTCTTCTCGTGCTCATTAGCAGAAGTCTGGGCCCCTTCCTTGAGGTTGTCCTCGATACCCTTTGCGAAATCTCGAACACTATCTTCTACGTCTCGGACCATACGCTCATTGTTCTCTTTCTCGGTCCGAATCTTGAGATTCTCCTCTTCCAATCGCTTTTGAGCGTCACCGTCATTATCGCTGATATCTACCTTCTTGCCAGTGAGTGCAGCAGTTCTTTGCTGCATCATAGCTTTGGCTCTGGCCTTGAGACGGTCGGATTCCGTGATTGAGCCGCCAGGTCCAGTGCCAATAATATTTGAGGCACTTCCAGGATGAGCCTTCGCGTCTCGAAGTCGGAAGAGTTCAAGCTTAGCATCAGCAATGGCCTTTTCAGTTTTCCTGACCTGAGAAGCCAGCTCGGGAATCTTGTCTGTGAGATTTTGTAGCTGGCGTTTTAGAGCTCTTCTCTCAGCTTCAGAATCACCACTTGTGAGGGCTGCGTCAGGGTGAGCGTCAATGTCTTCCTGGATCCGTCTGATACGACGATACAACTCCTCAGCTTCCCGTCGGTCTCGCCTATCAAGGATGTCATCCTCCTCGGCAGCGGCTTCGTCCTTGAAGTCCATAGCGTCCAGAAGAACTTGCTTCTCTCGGATCTTCTTCCTTAATTGTTCAAGAGAGAGCTCTTCGTTAGATGCCACGGACGAGGGTGACTCTGGGCGAGGCGATGAGTTGCCGATCCTGCGTCGCGCGCTTGATCTATACCCGACATCATCATCGTTGTTCTTGAATACTGTTGCATCTTTTCGGCCAGCTCCAAGCCCTCCGGCGTTTCCTTTTAATGAATGGCTCTTCAGATAACTCACTCCTGTTTTCTGGGGCAGTAAGGACGCTCCCGATGTCTTACGGAAGTCAGACTCCTGACTCAACAAAGACTTTATAGTGCCAAGCGACTCGCTGAGATTGCGTGTAGACGGTGGAACGAGCTCAGGTGGTAAGACGTTAGGAACAGGATAACCATTCAGCTTCCTGTAAATAAGATGCATGGCCACGGCAAACTCGTCAAGATTAAGTTTTCCTTTGTTTCCGTTATCTGCAAGGGTCCAGATTCGCTCAAGATCGCTCTTCTCGAGACCACTCTGGCCGAAGATCTCAATTGCCTGATCACCTCCAATAAAGCCTTTGCCTAGACCATCCCACGCCCGGAACAATTGATCGTAACGAGTTTTCTCGTCCTTAGTGATAGCCCATGGAATGACTGCATTGCCAGATAAGCCGGCAGTAGTGTAATTCTGCTGTTCCCGGCCTGCCTGTGGCATCATCCGGGCTTGTAAAGCGTCGATATTGGGAAGCCCAGATGCGGGAGCGTTGACCAAACCCCACTGACCTGGCTTCCCAGTCGGTTGCGCGTTAAGAGGAGCTGCGCTCACAGGAGACAAACCTCCCTGGAAACCGGTGGGCATTGGCGGCATTGGGGGTCTAGGGCCGTTATATCCAGTTGGTTGCGGGTTGCTCAAACCTCCTGGAAACCCAGTTGCTTGGGGCTGTAGTCCCTGACCAAGAAATCCTATTTGTTGGCTCGGAAAACCTGTCATCTGAGCCTGAAGCAACTGTGAGTTAGACGACATAGGCTGAGGATGTTGTATCGTTGGTGGAGTAGCAGTGTTCTGCCTAGTGAAATCAGGAGCGTTGGCGGCACCGCCTGAACTACCAGCTTCCTCCGCAATACTAAAGTTGATAATGTCAACCATACTCGACACTTCGTTTTGAATATTTTCTGGTAGACTCGCAGGCAGTGCTTTGCCCACAAGCTTCAAGTTACAGAGGTACATGGCTAGCGCGAACTCTGGGAAGTGCAATTCACCAGATCGAGTAGTATCGGCAAGAGTCCTATTTAAAGGTTAGAACAAATAGCCGTCCGTAGAGAAGGGAAAACATGAATACCATACCAAATATGCGATAGAGAATCTCCGTCTAGTCTTGACCTCAACAATAGATCTCGGGCCTTCTCTCCTGACATTGTCAACTGGCCATCACCCACGGCTGATTTGAACAACGTTTCGAACTTGGCCTGATCTTGAGCTGTGATAAAGGATAACCGGATGTTCGGAATCTTGTTCGCCGCTTTCTGAGCCCGTCGGCCCCTGGGCTGGGAATCGGAGGCGCTGCCGGTTTTGAAAGAAGCGGCCATCGCGCTAAAGCCGGTTGGTTGAGGCTTTATCGCTGGAGCCGTAGCCGGCGCGGGGGCTTGGGATGCGGCTTGTGATGTAGTTGTTGAGAAAGAGTTCTGAGGTTGTTGCTGATTGAACTGACTCTGGAATTGCGAAGGGATCTGTGGAACAGGCGGAACGTTTGGCTGGAAGCTCTGCTGCGGAGCAGTTTGGCCCGCGTACCCGGTGTACTGAGGCTGCTGGAGGTTTACGACTAGAGGGGACTGTTGTGGCATTCCGGTGAGTTGTGGTTGTAGGCCCTGCGCGCCGGGATATCCAGTATACTGCTGGGTTAAGGGAGCCTGCCCATATCCTGTTGGTTGTGGTGCGAATGGACTCGGCTGCTGTCCGGATTGCTGTTGAGGCTGCTGGCCTGAACCACCAGTGCCCATGCCGTATGAATTGCCATACTGCTGACCTGGCCGCAAGGTGTTGCCGCCAATAAACGAATTGGAATTAGAATACATAGTTAAAGGAAACTCCTGCTCAGACCTAGAATGAACTTGCTGAAATAGAGAAAATAGGTAGGGTCCAAAGGACCGAGCAGAGCTCCTTGATGATTATGTTGAAAAGACAAGAAAGTGTTGCAGATGACGAAGCAGCTCTGGAAATCAAATGGGACAGGGAGTGGCTTGGCATAATTTGGTGTAAGGCCACAGACCAGTAATAATTAGGTCCGAGGTCCCGACTTACGCTAACAGGGGTTGGTTAAAGTATGCGCATATCGAATCCATTTTGCACAGACCAATTTTTAAGGGGATGGGGGAAACTCAATGGCTGCATAGGTACCTACTACATGTAGGTAGCATCTCACGCTTATGTGTCCACCCACATGCGATTCACTAATAGCACAATACTAAGACTGGTAAGACTGGATAAGGTATCAAGTTCTCCTGACTTTAGGCATGTAGACAACGAGTTAGGTAGTGATCAACTTGATGATTAGGTGGAAATGTGCATCCACTCTACATACATATCTATTCCCTCAATATTCACCGCCCTACCCCGTGAATCCATGCTCTATACTTTTCCCACACCCATTACTCGAAATTAATCTTCGCACGATACTACTCTTATTCGCCTCAAGCTACCAACTTTTCAGCAACACTCTTAACGTGGTTATGTTGGGCATCAGCTGACTAGCAAGACGCTGGAACTAGGGTCTCCGCGAACTATCAGTTCCTCTCTCCGGCAATCCAGGGGCTTGTACCTTTACTGGACTGTCGAGGTGGGAAACTGGTCGGCATTCTTCTTAGTCCACGCCTTGAAGTCAATCTTCGTTGTGGCCTTCTTCAGAGCCCCTGACAGCCCAAACTGGGTCGGAACACCTTCAATACGATGAGTTGAGTTGATGTTCTTGACCAAAACAATCTGGTAGCAAGTAGCAGTGCCCTGTCGTGAAGCAATAGTGGAGGAGGCGAGGAAGTACTCCCAAATCTGTTGCGTCTTGTTAGCAAAATAACCCATATCTCAATCACATGTATATAGGAAACTTACGCGGAACCATCGCTTTCCGTACTTGGCTTCGACCTTTTCGCGGTTGGCCAACCAGTTCCTATACCAGCGCCACAAAGTCGCAGAATAGTGAACACCGATTGTGTCAACACCCTTGACTTCCCAACCAGCTCCCTCGAGTCCACTAATGAAAAAGTCTAGAGGAGTTGACGCGTCAGCGCCGGGAAAGACGTATTTGTTCATGAATAAACCCCAGATAAGATCCTCGTACTGCCAAGGCTTTCGAAGGCCAGCAATCTGCAGGAAGAACACTCCGTCATCATCGAGCATATCATAAACTTGCTTCAAGAAGGTTCCGTACTTGCGCACACCAACATGCTCGGCCATCTCAAGACAGGTGATCTTGTTGTATCCACCCTGCGGCACCGGGATATCTCGGTAATCCATGCAGAGAATCTTGCTTTGCTCCTCGGGAATCCCCACGTTGCGCAGAGCCTTGTTACCCCAGGCAGTCTGGTTGCGGCCGAGGGTGACACCGGTAACGTGAGCGCCGTAGTTAACACTGGCAAATCGAGCCAAGGTACCCCATCCACAGCCAATATCTAGCATTTTCTCGCCTTCCTTGAGATCGATCTTCTCGCAAACGATGGCTAACTTGTTGTCCTG
The DNA here is from genome assembly GCA_002120335.1 of Hypoxylon sp. EC38. Taxonomy (NCBI): domain Eukaryota; kingdom Fungi; phylum Ascomycota; class Sordariomycetes; order Xylariales; family Hypoxylaceae; genus Hypoxylon; species Hypoxylon sp. EC38. The sequence goes on along the minus strand of KZ111249.1, from coordinate 653,550 downwards.
AAGCTGCTCGAGTGTTTCCTCAGTATTGATATCGGAGATAACGCCGGAGGTATAGATCATGCGAGGGCCCAAGAACCAGCCGTAGAAGTCATCACCGCGGTCATAATGGTCACGGACCTGCTCCTCGTCTTGGCAATGTTAGCTAGAGAACATCTGACAAGGACAACACCTCGATTATAGCTTACCTTGGCTTCGCGAATGCATAATGACCTCAGGCATCATGCCGAAGACGAAATACTTGCAGAGACCCCAAGTGAAGCGGAAGCTTGCCCAGTCGTGCCTGTACTCCATAACCTCAAGGCAATCACCGTTGAAATCAACATCGCCGTCGAAGTACATTTCGTAGAAGGTTTCCAAGGGGATCTTATTTCTACCATGGTACTTGAGCTTATCAGACTGCTTCTTAAAGGTGAGGTAGTGCTCGACCGGTCGTCCGGGATATTTGACTTTCTCATTCTTTCGGGGGCTTATGGCAGAGATAGTAAGCCAGAAGGCGGCAAGAATAGGGATGCTAGTGAACAGGGCGAAGAACAGAGCGGTCTTCAGACCACCGCCGACCTTCCATGACAGATAGAGGGGCACACCGCCCATAAGCGAGAAGAGTAGGACATTGGAGAAGCTATCGGAGCCAGCTGAGTCTGCGGGTAGAGGAGCATTCTTGATGGACGGGTACTAGAAAGTAAATGTTAGTCTAAACATGAAGTAAACAATGAGATCCGACGAAGCCGGCACGACAGAACCTACCGATGTGGTTCTCACACCGCATTCCTCAAACTTCTCGAATGTAGGAGTGGGAGCTTTCGGAGTTTCGATGAACTCGAACTCGGACTCGCTCCCGTTGACACTATGAGGTTTCGACATAGTGAAGTTGCAAAGCCGATGGGCGTTGGCAGACTTTGCAAGGAACCTCTGTGTCTTTATGAATTGGGAGTGTTTATGGGGGAGAAAGACGAAGAAGTTGATTCGTCTTGTCCTTGAGGGGGGAATTCTCTAAAAAGTTTCCCACCTAGGCAGTTTTGCAGACCGCCCTCTTTGCTTGCTCCAAACTCGTTAACCCTTTATTGAACTTGGGTACTTGAATTGGCTGTTCTAAGTGGCTGGGGACCTCAAGCTAGGGCCATAGGAGATGCCGTTCCGTCGTAATCTTAGTGGAGCAGGCCACGCCTACTGTAAAGCTCTAACGTTGAGAACCCCCACCTTTCCACTAACTTGGCATTCAGGGACTTGACAAGCCCCCAAACAGCGAATAGGAGTCAAGCCTATGTTATACCTAGATGGATATATTCACCTCAACCATATGTACGTGCAACAACAACAATGGTAGGTTTAATTTCCAATAATATCATCCTGACTAGAGACGAAGAATTGGGTTAGGTAAATGTGTACTGCTTTCATTCATGTCTGTGCAATATTTAATACTAGATGACACAACCCACCCCCTAATTATCTAGTACCTTGGCATCAAGACCATCCTAATCAACAAACTTAGTTAGAATTAGTCGATGAAATTTCTACAATGACCAATGCGGTGTCCTAGAGAGGTCGATGTAGGGAGTAGACGTATTCCAACGGGGCCAGAGCAACCCTCAAATCTCATGGTTCTAGTTGTTGAGGAGAAAACTGTAAAAATAATAATCCGAAGGGATATATGTAAGATTCATATCCTCGTGAAGATATCAAACGACGAAGACTACCCATTAAAAGTAGCGAGGAACGATGCCAGCTACTAATATACGCTGAGTTGCTAGTGGTAACAATATAGTAACGTCTAACAACCTAGAGGAACCTCGTAATCCACGAGTTTACATGTGGAATCTCGAGGTTGGAGTCACCGACACATGCAATTACTGTATCCGGTTGACGGTGCTGGGCCTAGCGGATAGCGTGACTCTTGGAACCATCGAGTTACAGCTGAAGCAATTAGCGAAGATGCAAACTCGGCTGTGAGGGAGCACAAAAAGGTTTCTCGGATCGAAGAGGTGGCGAAAAGATTGGTTCAGAAAGGATCTGGCCTTCTTTAACTATGCGAACTGTTAGTCGAATGGTGCCACACTCTAGACATGCCCATTCAACAAATACCAACGCGTCGTAGATGCTCGGTCCGACGAAGCCTAACGATTGAAGGTTAGCATCATTTCGGAAGACTTGGCAGAAGGCATCGAATTAATGATAGATATAAACTGCATTCTCTAGCAACCTGGCTAAGCAAGATGACTTGACAGTAATTGGGTAGTAGGAAACTGTCTCGACGGGCTTGATATAACCGGGTAGCTAGTATATCCCTGGCTCCAGAACTGGCAGTGATGTTTTTCGTATTCAAGCAGTCCAACGAACTAGCCCGAGATATGTTATGCGACAGTAAGGTTCAATAGTGGCATGATGGTATGGCGACTCTATAAACAACCAACACTACGCATTATGCGGCGAGAGGGCGACGGAATGAACCATATACCATTCAGCTTAATCGAGTACCAACTCTGGTACCTCAACGCCTATAGCCTCGATCGTCACGTCTATAACTATTCCGATCTCGATCGCGGTGACTATGACTATGGCCGTGGTCCCTCCGTTCTCGTTCGCGTTCGCGTTCGGATTTATAACTTCCTCCATGGCGCTCTTCGCGGTCTCGCCTCTCTTTCTCTTTGTCCCTTCGATATTCGTCCAACCGTGGTCTACGTTCGCGATGTCCATTTTTCTGGGCTACTTCTGCCTTTTTGATTTCTTCGTCTTCCTTCGAGCCAAGACCCATCAAATTCGGCCTTCTCTTAACTTCCTTGGGTTTAGAACCGCGCTCTTCACCATTCCAACCCATGCCGCGTAACATGGCGGCCCCAAATTCCCCTTCCGGTATCTGATCATACTCCTCTATGGTCGATACCTCTGCAGCTTCTTCTATCCTACGCCGGTAAACGTCCTCCTCCGAGGGAGCTGTCGGCGTACTGCCTTTTTGTACGCCTTCGATAACGAGATCTTTCGCGGACTTTCGTTTCTTTCCGAGGAGGGCATCCATAGCATCATTATCTTCATTCTTAGGAGTCTCTGGACTGTCGTCTTGAGATGTTTCGGAGTCAACTGTGGTGTTCTTTTGGTCTCTTGAAGAATTTTCATCCAAACTTTCAGCGTCACCAGGTGTCGCCTTCTTCGTTACAGTTAACCCCCATTTGATTTGTTTGTCTTGGTCGGCTGGTTCTCTCTCTGCAGCATTATTCAATACCGCCTCCTTAGTGGCTTTCTGGGCTTTTAATTCCGCCTTCCAGTCACGGTTTTTATGGCCAGCGATAACGTAGGGCGCATTACTACGCTTGGATTTGTCCTTCAAGTTCCGTCTTCTTGTTTCAGAGTCCGACATGTCTCCCCCCAAAGTTGTCACTGCCTCGTGCCTACCATCCATCTCCTCGTCGCTTCCAGAATCAGAGTCATCATTGAGTGCGTGTGGCCGCTGGCGTTTGCCCAATGTTGACGGCGGCTGGGCATGTGCGGGTTTCCTTGCTCCGTTAGACGGTTTTGATGACGGTGCACCGAATTTGATGGCTATTCGGGGAGCTGGCTCGGACATGTTTGTATTCGATTATCCGTCAAAGTAGTAAGCTGTTAACGTAGAGGCGAGGAAGTAATATAGCTAGGTTTGCTGATGCTGGAGAGTAGAAGGTTGGGTGGCGGGAGTCGTTGGGTAGATTGTTTGATGTCTTCCGTTTTCATCAACCAAAGCCAAAAATGCCACAAGAGTTGCTACAAAGCATTCGACTACCAAAGAGTGGCTGTGCGCATAACCTAAATACATGTACCTAGGTACTTTACTTATACTAAATGTGGCTTGCCTTGCACGAATAACATTGAACACTGGAGGCGGAAACAGCTGTAGGGATAAACCCCACACACAAACATACATGCAGTGTATCAGGGCTTCTATCAGCCTCTTAGAAACGTTCCCCAGTATACCTAAGAGGTAGATGTAGATTTATGTTTTACTCTGACCTTCAGTTCGATACTGCACATGTTTATACAAACCTATGGATGTGACTTACCGTAATATTTGATCTTGTCAATATACACATCTGTGGTAGGTACGAATGTAAGTTGTACATACGTAAGGTGCAACTCTTATCAGCAGTGGAGATGGGAAACACGAACCTAAAAAGCCTGATCGATGTACACTACGCACCTACATAGAATACAGTAGGTACATGCCGTACATGAATACATAGAGGAGGGGCAAATCGCGAGAAGGGCCTAGACTTCCAATCCGTATCTTTGTACCATCCATAGCAGCCCAGTCGCGCCTTAACTATGTACAATCTCTTAGGCTCCTTAAGCAAGTTTAGGTAGTAGCAACAGCACGTCCCAGGACCATCCCATCACTGTGCATCGGCCCTGCCAGGCCTACCACGCTCTCTGTCCACTGAAACTGTCCTGTACTGTAGGCTTCACCTGCGAAAAGGAAAATTTAAAAAACGCCTTCCCATCAACGATCACCAACATTAAATTCAATTAATAAACCATCACGCCATCATTTCCATCACCTAAAACTTCGTAATCCATCTCCAGCGACACCATTAAGACTGGAGAACCATCCGTTTTCATGCAAAACGGATGTCGCCGTGGTCGATGCTATGACTGAGGTCGTGCCCGGCGACCGCACCAAGCTTCTGCAATCAAAGCGGGCAGAATGCAGGTCAGTTTTATATTCAGAAGATAGAGCTAATTGATCCGATTCTCATAATATAATTTTTAGTGCAATCGCACGGTCGAGGAAGAGGAAGTTGTGTGTTTTGTACGCCGTTGCTACCACTACCGATGGCCTTCCTCAACGAAGCTTCGCCGATCCTGACGCGCCCCCGACTAACGCTGCCGAGTCGCAATTTCTTGAAGGGTGTGACATTCTACAGTATGTCTACCCCTTCTACATTCTGAATTTTCAATTATATAGATGTCCGACCGCGTTTGAAGGTCTTAGGTGCGATCATGACAATTTAGATGCTAATGCTTGTACTTAGAGGGAGGAAACTGAATGAGTCGAATATTCCTGCGCGACCGCGAGTTCGACCAGAATATCCTTCGCTACCCAGACCCGGCGAAAACTACATATCGAATGAGAACTTACATCCCTCTAGCGTGAATAGAAAAAAAGATGTTGGTTCTATTGTGCGACCCGTTATCCAACCGCCGTCATTAGTATCGAGACCAGGAACGACAGATGGAAAGAATGGTAATGTCCCCGGGGCGTTACCGAGCCCTAGGCCCGTGTTAAAGCAGCCGCAACCACCGTGGCCTATTCAGCCAACTGGGCGACCTGCGAGACCAGATCTGCATGCCATCTCTCCCCCGGTGAATAACCAATTGCAATCCGGGTTTCCGGCTACTGAGAAAGCAGAAAGTCTACCTACCAGCAGGCCCGATGTAGTCCCCAAGAATCCAGCAGGCTCACCCGTGGCCTCGTCTAGCTTACCACGAGCACAGGTTACCCAGGCTCCTGCGAGTGTACAGCAGCAACAGTGGGATGCGCTTCAACATGTAGACAGACATCAGCGGAATATACCTGGGAGAGAGCCTATGGATATTGATGTGGTTCCAGTCAAAAAGCAGGAGGAAAGCGCTATGGTGCCAGCTCCTCAACTAAACACCACTCGTCCAGCTGAGGGTGTCTCATCGAACACAACCGCTCAAGTAGTGACGGCCACACTTCCCCCCAACAAGTCAAATGATGCAAGTGCAGCTGGGGTAGGAGTGCCATTTGCGGCGAGTACGGAGATTAAGTACGTGGGAATGAAAGACATGGCGTCGTTGAAACAAAATTCGCAAAATCTAACGCCTTCGGGGCCAGCCGTGGCTGGAACTTCTGAAAGCATTCCGACGGGCCAAGTCAAAACGCAATCGATATCGGAGTCAACCGATGCAACTATGAGAGCACCGATGAATGGCACCAGGGAAACAAGTGCCATTGCAAGCGGTAGCTCTATACCCCCATCAAAGACTCCTTCCTTCACGAGACCCGAAACCCCGGTGGTGGCGAGCGCGCAACATCCAAGTAATGTGCCTACGAATTCACTACCGTCTACACAGCAATCTAGTAGTGATGAAGTCCGTGGTCCCGCAATGGCTAATGGGGCAAGCCACGAACAACAGGCCAGCTCTGAACCAGCCAGTGGAGGAATGTTCAACTCTACCAATGGCGTTATTCAAAGTGGCACTAATGACGAATCTGTTGCGAAAGAAAGTCTGGTGGCTGCTTCGAACTCTACTCAGGCTACTTCTGAGACTAGCCTCCAGGAAGCCCAAGAAACTCAGGGAAGTCAGACAACCCAGGATCAGCCTCGGCATTTACCAGCACCGGCACCGCAGCCTCAAGTGGAACGTGGACGAGCAAGCAGTCCTACAGGAGTTGCTCGACAAAAGCCAGTAGCGGAGATTCTAAGTGAACCACCAAAGCCACCAGGAGATGCTGAGCCTATCCATGCAGCATTACCCACTCCGACCTCGCAATCGCAGCATTCACAGAGAATTCTGCAGAAGGCCAAACTCAAGGAGAAGAGCAAGCAATCTACAGTTGTATTTGGTAAACAGCCAAAACATGGTATGGATTCAGACAAATCTCTGGTTCAAAACCACCCGAGGCCTGGCCAGATAGCTAGTGATGACTACTTCACGCCTCTCTTTGTCCAAGCCTTTGCTACTAATTCAAAATGGATGAGGCCCCTTGATCAGATTTTGCATCAGGCTCACAAAACTCTGTCCACTCCCGACTCTTATACCCATATTTTTGAAAACCAGGCCTGTAAGGTACTTAAGAGAGTTTACCATCTACAGCATCACAACAAGTGGTCTTTACGCCAGCCAAAACGCTGCCCTGAGCCCACGCGCCAGCCTTGCCACTGGGATGTTCTACTCAAGGAGATGAAATGGATGAGAACCGATTTTCGCGAAGAAAGGAAGTGGAAGATGGCGGCAGCTCGGAACCTTGCCTACGCCTGTGCCGAGTGGGTATCGGCTTCTGCAGAGGATCGTAAAGCTATGCAGGTAAATGCTATTATCCCTCCTCCAACTTCAGCAGATGCTGGAGAAGTCTCCATGGATGACGCACATCACCCCCAGCAACCCGAGAATCACCCTACGCCAGATCTTATTCCATCCGCGGAATCAGATTCGCCGATGGAGCCGGACGATGAGCCTCATGAAGGTATCATCGATACGATAGCTCCTTCAGCTATATTTGCTCTGGAGAATGACGACGTAGTCTTCGCACTCCATCAGTCAGCTAGTGCAGACCGTCTTCTCGAAGAGTTACCCATGTACGGATCACCATTAAAGGTTCCAAAGTCTGATCTCATTGCACCCGAATACGACCCTGATGCCACTTGGAGACGGCCTGCTTTACCACTGAGCAAGTTTGTAGAGGGGCGGATGGAACTCGCGCCAACTGAGCCTCCTAGAAAACGGAGCCGGTACCGTTATGTCCAAGAGGATGATGAAGACGACGAAGTGATATTTGGCCAGTACAGTGGTAGCCAGCCTCGGCTAGAACCGCAAAACCCTAACGTAGCACTGTTCCGACCAGAGAACAAGAGTTTCAGAGATAGGCTACACGCTGGTCATCAATTCCGCCCACCTAACGAGCATACCATGCCCTTCCAGTCGTTCTACGAATCCCGCAGTCCTTCTCAGTGGATACAGTCGGAGGATGATGAATTGAAGAGTCTCGTCCGTGAGTATTCGTATAATTGGTCCCTAATATCTAGCATTCTTTCCTCCAAGTCTATGTTCAGCTCTGGTGCCGAAAGGCGCACCCCGTGGGAGTGCTTTGAACGTTGGGTCATGCTCGAAGGGCTTCCCCACGATATGCAGAAGACGCAATATTTCAAATTGTGGCAAGGTAGAATCGAGGCATCTCAGCAGGTCATTCGGCAGCATCAGAGTGCGATGCAGCAACAAGCCCAACAGCAGCAGCAGCAAGCCGGCCCCAACGGTCCTATTACCCCTATTCCTAAACGGCGGTACAATGTGCCACTAAAGGTAGAAAGGCGACGTAACCAGAAGCACCTCACGATGATAGATGCCATGAGAAAGCTTGCGAAGAAACGCGAAACGCAGGTACAAAAGCAACAACATGCTGCTTCTCTCGCAGCTATGCGAAAAACCGAGGCACCTCAACCCAGGGCTCCTACCAAGACGCCAAGGGAATATAGCATCATGCGATTTGAACGGGACCAAGCTATGGCCGAGAGACTAGCTGAGAGGATGGCCCAGCAACAACGACATGAGGCCCAGCGCAGAGTATGAAGATCTCTTCCCCAGTTATCAACCACAGTACTAATGACTCTATTCAGGCTGCTGCTATACAAAGAGCACAGCAAGGGCAAGTTGCACAGATGGCAGCCGCTCAGAACGTAAATCAACTGTCGCAGAATAACCCTCAAATGGCAGCTTCTCATCCCCACGCGGCTATGGCTCGCGTTAACGCTCCTAACCAAATCTCGATTAACGGTCAAGCACGTCCGCGGATGCCGATGCACACCCCGAATGGCACAGGAACGCCTACTCATATGACCGGTGGACTTGTCCCTCCTATGCAGATGAATGGTACCTCTCAGGTACAGATGCCTGCCGTAAATGGCCAGTCACGGATGGCAATGCCCACTGCGCAGCCAGATATTCAGCTATTGATGCAAGCACAGCAAATTTCTGAACAACAACGTCGCTCGGTGCAAATGCGGCAACAGCAGCAACAAGTCCAGCAGAACCAACAACAATCTCATCAAACTCCTCAAGGAAATATGGCTTTGCAGAGTTCACCGCCTGCAATGCGAGCCGCAATGAGTGGGATGAACCAGAAGAGCTTTATGAACACCGCACAGGCACAGGCAATGATGGCTTCGTATAATGCTGCGAATGGATCAGGCATGTCAACCCCTCCGGCTCCAGGCCTTCCCATGACCTCTCAGGCAGGGTCACCGCGGCCGAACGCAACCATGTCCCAATCAACGCACCAGACATACGTCTCACAACTCCAGCATATTGAGACTCAGATAAGACAATCGAATCCCAACACACCTCAAGATATGGTCCGTGAGATGGCAAGGCAGCTATTGAATAACCGTCACACTAACCACAACATCACCCAATCCGCCATGAATGCGGCGGCTGGGGGGACGGGACATGCTGCCGCCGCCAACGGACCACACCAATACGCTCAGCTCCTCCGAGCGCAGCAGCAACAACAAGCAGCAGCCGCAGCAGCAGCACAGGCGCAACAAGCGCAGGCGCAGGCACAGCAAGGAGCACAGCAACATCAGCGTCAATCTAGCGGAAGTGCAACACCCACACCATCCATACCGAAATAGGATCCTAGGCAGTTACACGACAAGGAGTACACACCCACCATTGCATTTGTGATGCTTTATTCATCATACTTACCATGCAATGCTTCACCCGGGTTATATCAGGAATGGTCACCATCCTACTTCACTGAGTATGAAGTTCCCCGATCTCCCATTGTGCTAACTTTAATCTCAACGACCTCGCCTCCACAATCATATTCTGAATCAGGCATCTTAGACCAAACTCGATTGTTATACATGCACGACCCGCGTTACCATTGGGGCTTGTTGTCTGGTATAATTTTACGGTGCCTACTTTTCATGAGCCCACAAGTTTCCGCAGCCTCGATACTTCTATACTCGTTTCCTGGCAGTGGCCGATCTATTGAGTTAACTACAAAACTTGGTGGGACTTGCCATCGAGTTCTTCATGGGAGAGGGGACCGCATGTTATTAACATGGCACGTTATAGTATGGTTTTCCCGTAGACAGTCAGCTTTATGCGTTCATACAAGCCTCGTTGGATGTGCTAGTGCGCAGAACTAGCAGTTTGAACGAATATGCCTTCACGCAAGAGCAAAAGAGTTACTACACAGTTAAGCGCTTTCGCAGGTCGACCATTTCGGACATTCCGGGATATAGCTTTGAATATATGTACCCGTTGGGCCCTCGAAGGATACAGCTCTACTAGTCCTCGAACCACAATACGAATGTCCTAGGACTACCAGCAATCTCACATCAACATCTTCTAGCCCCCATACATAAATGTCTTTGTTCGCTCTGGGGGCCTAGTCTGCAGAATCAAGACTCACAAGGACTTCCTCATATCTATGCGACGCCCCACGAAGCTCCAAGCCAATTTCTCTAGAACGTCCATTTCAGAAGCATCCATGTCTCAGGAGTATTCGCCTTTAGTACCCTGTGGTACATTTGAGACTTGTATGCCATATCCGATGACGCGGAAAGGCACCTCGCTAGAAGCTCCAATAACATTGGAAGTCTTCTACTAGTTTTTTATCGGCATTGACAATTTTATTGCCAATAATGTTGTGATGGGAAACGATGTTGAAGATGGGTTTGAAATCTCGCGCTCCCAATCGAGGAAACAGCACCGGTCACCAACCGACTTAAGCAGTGTATCTGCTGCCTTAGTGTAGGTAGCATGGAGAGCCGTTACGCGTAAATTAGTCGCGCATGAATATAATACAATGAAAGACAAGATCATGGATGCTCTTTTTTTCGTTTGTGAAGATGTCATGTACGGCTCGTGATGATTCAAGCGTGTCTCGATCGTCTAGAGGTAAGTACATGGAGAGAAGTACATGAAAAGTATACGTAAGGTCTCCCAAGTCTAGGTCCGTCTTATGCCCCACCAATATCATCATCTCCACTTTATTTTTTTCCATATCTTCTGCTTTTTGTATTGTTCGTGCACCTCTTCTAGACCAGACCAAATCAAATTTTCCTGTGAAACCAAGCGAAGCCAGCCGACTCTAATCACCTCAGAATGGGCAAACGAAAGAGGACAGACGGGGCCTCAAACGGGGTCCCATCGAAAGAAGCTACCATCGTAAAGAAAGCTAAAACAACCGAACTACCAACAAATACAGGAAGTGCTTCGCCATTGACCATCCAAGTCGTTACAGGGTCTTACGATAGGATTCTTCACGGATTGACCGCTACCATATCAGCTGATGACCAGATTGAATTTGCTGATACTTTCCTCTTCAATGCGCACAACTCCGCTATACGATGCTTAGCGCTTTCGCCTCCTTCGGCCCCCGAGCCTGGCAAGCTACAGAAAGTCATGCTAGCTTCGGGCAGCAGCGATGAGCGAATCAATGTCTACAACATTTCGGCGCATCCTCCCAGCCGCAAGCACCAGGAAGCTCTGTCCTCAGTCGCGCCTCGCAAGATCCTAGAGAATCCTAAGAATCGGGAGCTGGGCACGTTGCTACATCACTCGTCTACGATTACGAAATTAGCATTTCCTACGAGGTCCAAACTTATATCCGCGTCCGAAGACTCTACCATAGCCGTTACAAGAACAAGGGATTGGTCGCTCCTGTCCACTATCAAGACCCCCATACCAAAGCCTCAAGGTCGACCGAGCGGCGATACGGCTGCGCTGGGAGCTACGCCGGCCGGTGTCAATGATTTCGCCGTACACCCGAGCATGAAGCTCATGATCAGCGTTAGCAGAGGAGAGCGCTGTATGCGACTATGGAACTTGATGACAGCTAAGAAGGCCGGCGTGCTTAATTTCAGCCGAGATATACTGCAAGAAGTAGGAGAAGGGAAACATTCATCAGGGGAGGGTAGAACGGTGGTTTGGGGAAGCACCGAGGATGGCGACGAGTATTGCGTCGGCTTCGGCCGGGACGCGCTAGTATTTGGCATGGACAGTATGCCCAAGTGCAGGGTGATGCCGGACCAGAGGAGAAAGATACACAAAGTTTGCTACGTTACAATAGACGTAGAGAGCGACGAATCGCTCCTAGCCGTGTCGACAGAGGACGGCAGAATCATGTTCTTTTCTACAAAGAGCGAAGATTTGACCCCGTGTACATCTACTGGGGAGAAAAAAGGAAAGACATCGCTACCAACAGCCAAATTTATCATGCAAGTTGGCGGAAAGGAAACTGGTGTTGTGGGGCGAATCAAGGACTTTGCTGTAATAAGAACTTCTGGGGGAAATGGAGAAGACAGCTTCTTTATACCGGCCGGTAGTAGCGATGGCAAGCTCCGCATCTTCAAAGTCGCCGTTGCGGAGTTGAAGGAAGCGCGGAAATCGAAAGCTACGCAGACGGTGGGCAAGCTGCTTGGTACCTACGAAACTCAAAACAGAATAACTTGTGTGGAAGCGTTTGCGATGATACCCCGGCCGGAAGGTGTGGAAGACAGCGAGGATGAATTGGACGATGATGAAGGGGAAGGGGAGGACGAGGACGAAAAGGATGGCGATGAGGATTAATGGATATAAGCTCATAGGCAAAGGCCAGTATGTCATGCCGAGTTAGATGCTACGTAATGGCCGGACTATACCAAAAGCTGAGAGAGGGGGACGGGGAGGTTTAAACTCTCCTGAAAACGGTGAAAGCTTACATGTTACAGTGCATATTCTGAGCAACATGCATCTCAACAATCTATCCTTGGCGAACATGCCAAAAGGCGACATTCAACGTGACTTGTTTGCCCTTGCGTTGCTATAGGAAGTCACATGCCGTGTTCCTGTTAACGAGATGTTTCAAAATTGATGAGAGCTGAAGCTAGAAGAGGTTGGAACCTGGATTTCGTAGGAAGATGGTGGGTTATACAGCATAGAAACATTTATCCGAGCCAATGTTGTCAGCACTTTAGAACTCCAAAGCAATTTGTCGACGCCTTAGAGAGGCTGGACCGTTACGCAGCATGACAGCGCGAGCGGCTGGCTAGACTCGGTATTATATGTAGAAGCATTTCATACACGGGAAGGATTTGCAGGTTTTGAAATGTATTAAAAATGTACGATGGTGTCACAAGAACGGAGACGAGATCCATGCGCCGTGGGGTAGCGGCAGATCAGCCGACCAACCAGTGATTCCGAGTTAATATGCGGGTGAGTAAATGTGTGCCAGTACAAGCCAAGGAGGGAAGTCGGGGCTGCGTGTCACGATGGACGGAGCATGTGATTTCAAGCCGAGCTAGATAACCCAGATAGCCCAGATTTGCCAGGGGGAAACTATACTCTTAATCGCTAGTCGGTCAATTCAAACAGCGACTTCAGAGTGTTATCCTTCCCGCATGAAGCATAGCGTAAGGCCTAGGCTCCCTAAAATTTCTCCAACGCAAGCCCCAGCTTCCTACAATGTAGACCACTCAACGAAGCGTAGAAAGTCAGCAGTAACAACCGTTGAAAGCAGCAGGGGTTAGTTGGTAGTAGTAGTAGCGCCCTTTTGGAGTAAGGAGAACGCATCAAGTACCACATGCACCTCTGCACATCACGAGGGGAGGGGACAACTGGCAAAATTATATAGGAATGGCTAATAATACGAGAAACGGAATTACACATGTTGCATTCGGGTAGTGTTGTAGGGACTTTGGGGTACAGAACATAGTATGTCAACTTCCAAATATACACAAAAAAAAAAAAAAAAAAAAAAAAAAAAAAAAAAAGCAAACCGGCATAATAAAGCTGGAAAGCATTCAACACACATATGTACCTACACACGTACCTTCTTTCAAAAAGTACAGTCGTATTTTCTCCATCCTAGCGCGGAGCACCTGCAGTTTTGTAAGCGCGGGGATCAGACTAGCATGTGCCGCCGTCCCTGAACGTACCTTCAGTCTACTTCCACTCAGGCTTTCTTCACCTGCATTCTCGTAATATCAAATAGCTTCCTCTTTCTCTCTTTCTTTCTTTCTCTCTCCCTCCCTCTCTCCACTGACCATACCACATATGTATTATCGTCATCGCTGCAATTTACTCTACTATTATCTATCTCTGCCTTATATATTTGCTTACGCCTCCATATATAAACATACTCCTCGGTGCACTACATAATCGTTCGGGCGACTACCAGATCTAATCGGAATGCACCAACTTTCGTGAAACCAGATCCGGTCGCAATCCTGCCCTCCCTCCTTCAGATAGAGTTCCGATACTCCTCGAACGTGTGACTACCCAATTGGCCTTTATAGAAACGTTTATCGATCTTGGCCACGCGGCAGAGACAAGTGGCTTTTCTACTCGCTTGCCTCTGTTACCGCCACTCGTTTAGATAGAGGACACCCGCTTCTTATACTCCTCACTACTCCACATTCTGTCCCTTTCTATACTATATCAATTTCGAATACAAATACTATATCCTAGAGCGCTTAAATTCGATAATATCAACCGTTATCATGTCCAACTCCCAAGGCGACAGCGGCCCTCCCTTATTGCGGCCTATCCCCCGCCGACCATTCGAACTTAACCGCAGGGAGCCCACTCCTCCTCCAGACGATGATGCTTCCTATGTCCCTCCTCCATCTCGCTCGGCACACCCCCCTAGATTAAATCTGGAATATATGAATTCTCGCCTACTCGACGCTGGCGTTACTGACTCCGCTCCTGGGTCTGCCTCTATCAGCCGTACCCACTCTATTAATAACATGACGAACTCGACTCTCTATGGCATATTCCATACGCAAGCTAAGCTCACTAATGATAAGGTCCATAGTGATGTGGGCGACGAGCCGAGCACGCCTTGGAGGACCGGTACTCCCTGGGGGACGGGCGCCGAGACACCCGCCAAAAACCTTGCTACCGACAACCCATTCTTCGAGATATCAAGGGAGAGGGCGCACCCGATGCGGCGGCGGTCCTCGTTACACCCAGTAGTACGCCCGCAGCCTCAATCCTCGTTTCAACGCGCATTCTACCTGAGCTCGCGGGGCCTACTTCTATTCGGTCTAGGCGTGCTTTATGGAATGCTAGTGGCTCAATTACGGGATCGGCGGCACCCTAAGGGGACTTCGCAGATAGATGGCGTTCTCAATGGTACTAATGATGGCTATGGCTGGAGAGACGGCGCGTTCTGGGGCACATTGGCCATTGCAATGGGCGGTCTACTGCCTTGGTTCGATAGTATCTGGGAACGAGCGTTCGGAGGCGGGGATGAAGCAGTCGAGACCGCGGCGGAACATAGTATGCACGGAGATGATGTGGGTAAAGAGCCTGCTGCGTCGACGGAGTGGGCACTCGCGGTTAGAGGTATCGGGGCTTTTGTCGGGATCGCTTTCGCAATCGTAAGTTTCTTTTCTAGTACTTCAGCAACCACTTCTTCTATACACCTTGGGCAGCCCTAACACTATAGACAGAGGAAGCTCCCGTGGGACTCGACTATGCAGGTCTCGCTCACATTAGCTCTCGCAAACCCGGTGCTATGGTTCCTAATCGACCGCTCCATGGCCGGCTTTCTGCTATCTTTCTTGGTTGGCCTAGCCGGGACCGCGGTATTGTTGGGACTGAAGCCGGATATGGTGCCGACTCCAGCGAACCCGTCAACGTCCGCATTCGTAGAATATGGCGGGCACTTACTGAATGCCACGGTCCCCGGTGCCGAGGCTCTAGGCATTCATCAGCCAGAACAGCAGGAGTCGGTATCGTCACTTGGCGGGTTAGTGCTGACCCAGGAGACGGTGGCGACGTGTATCTGGGTATGGAGCGTGCTGTTTTGCTGCTGCGTGTGCTTCGGTAATATAGGACGTTGGCTAGCACTAAATCGGGGAGCGACTGCTAGGGGGCGGTGGGCCGAAAGAAGGTGATGATTCTCTAATAGAGGATTAGATTATGGGTTCTAGCGGCCAGCGGTCCGAGAAATATTGGTATTAATGCCCTACGCCGGGAGATATTGTGCAAGTTGTGCAAACTGGACAAAAGGAAAGCGGGAAAAAAAGAACGTAGAAGGGGATTATATCTCCCACGTCTAAAAGAAAAGGGGGAAACCCCAGCAAAGGAAATGGTGGTTTTGTTTTGGGTTCTACAAAAGCGATAATGTATTTGGTGGGATGATCTGTTTGGAGTATTTTTTAACTGTCACTACCAGTGAATACTTTCGGCTATAGGCGCAACGTGGATGCTCAAGATTTTGCATCTGGAAAGGAAATACGATCAAGGACGGTTTGGGATGGGCAAGGGACACGGGTATTGTTATTGATAGGACTACCAGGCTAGTGTATTACTGTATGTGGGAATAGAAGCGCCGTTGAATGCGAAGCCGGTTATATTGCCCTGGTGTTATTACATTTCAGGATTCGTGGCCCAGGAGCTACTGGACCACCGTAGAGCCAGCGTGATGAGTAACCCTACAATGATTCTTACCCCCATTGGGGTTTTGGGGTACATATCTAGATAGATGAGAGTATGACTATATGTACCTAGTGATTAGGTCGCTGAGGCGTGAAAGTACATACATTAGGGGAGTTCTAGTCTATGATTGGGTATATAGGTAATTAGTAGTCGATGTATAATAATATGTCTCATGTTAGATATATTTCTTTAATCGACTAGAGGCTATATTTTCTTCATACTTGTATAATCACATCTTCTAACTCTGACCTGTCTAGGAGGTAAGTGGCAGATATAGACTCAAAGCAGTATAAAGCGACCCTTGTTCGTTCAGGAACAATGTCAAAACGTCACGATGGCCTTTGATTATTAATACTGCTCGCCAGGAACTACGGTCACACACGGCTCATCTAATTCTGTGTAAGCCAGAGTAATAAGAACAGCTTTTGTTATGGCTGCAGGGTATGTTCATAATAATTAATGGTGACGGCCGATAGCTAGTTGGTTAATACTGCCTGCTGCAAGAGAAGCTATCACGTGAATAACGGTAGTAATCCGGGCGATTAAACAAGCTGGGCAACGAAAAACCAAGAAGTCGTTGTGGTAGGAGCAATCGAAGCCATACAAAATCCATTCATGTTAGCGTCATACATTTTAATCAGTTACGTGGTCTACATAGGGTATATGTAGAACTAGAGGCTGAATGGAACCGTCAGCCCAGTCGGTTCTGGGTTAGGGGAGAACGGGCAACCTTTCTAATTATTCAGAAGCATGCTTTCTTGTAATTCGTCGTCTAAGTCAAAGTACCTCGCTGATATCTGGTACGAAATAATACTATCAGACCTAGTCAACTTATTGAAAGTAACAGCATAGTAAACACCATAACACCGCCACTGACTAAAGTATACCTCGGGTTGTTAAATCATTGTCTTTGACCGTACGGACATATGGATGGGATCATAGAACTCGGTTGTTAATGTGGTATGGAAGACAGTTAGGAGATGATATCTATCTGGTATAAAATAACGAGTAAACAGAAACATATCTAACCTACTGGGGCTCATAGGCAGATATTGTATGTATTGTTCATTTTGAAGCTTAAAACAGGGAATAACTAGGTTCCAGTAGCGTCGATTACCGGACGTAGCGGCTTCTTGTCGGAATCGATCAGCGCCTCTAATCATACATACATGTAGAGAAGCTACCTTCATTTTGGTGCGAGAGCTTTGCTCCTCGGGGTCGGAGATAAATGTAGTGTTGAGGTATAGGTACATACTTTGGCTATGAAGAAGGTCCCAATCAGCTGGGTTCTTTCTCTCTTGTGCTACCTTGAAAGATTTTGTTCCCACTTAAAAGGCTTTTGGGGAATGGGTGGTCATCTGGTTGGTTGAGGATGGAATGAGGTTGTACAGATCAACACGCCATGCTGCTTGGATATCATTAATCATTTGCTATGCTATGCTATGCTATGCTATGCTACTTTAAATCATCATGGGCTTGCGGCAAAAATGTAGTTAGTAATTTGCTGAGTGAACCGTCCCAGTGGTTTGGTATTAGTAAGTTGAGGTCTTGAGTTTGAAACGGGCACTTATGACTTTTTAGGAGTAGCTACATGCCACTGATAATGAATTATCGGGGTCCTAATGTCTTTGTCACGGGACGTCATCGCGGAGACGACTCCGTTCGCCATTTTCTCCCATTCCTATTCGATGCAGTATTAAAAATCAGATAATAAAAATAATGAGGCAACGCTATATTGTTAAAATCTACTCATTTCTATGCCTAAACATCGTGGCTACCTACCTAAGTATGTAGATACCGTTCTATGCTAGTGTTCTTGTCTAACTTTTGTTGTTTTGTTACTTTTTCGGTCATTCATATCCTTATGACAATACATACGTGTATCCTTAAAAACCAAATCTATTACTATATCAAATATTAAAGTACCTAAGACTGCCATATCTAGACTCTCGTTACGTACATAAAATAGGACATACATCATACATGTATGTATGGAAGGATGGACTCCTCCTCCTCAAGGGTCCTGCAGCAGAACCCCACAGCAATACTTTAGCCTTGCCTTAGCAGGGTCTAGGTACCGCCTTTAGCGATGCAACTATGTAGCCGGGGTACCTCTTTAGTGGAATGCTGGTAGAAGTGGCACCTTTTTAGTGTCACTCTATTAGTGGCCTGATTGTCTCATCGAGATCATCACTCCCGAATGAACCAATCATGTTGCAGAATTTCGCCTTTGACTGTCGTTGAAGTACCCCTACGACGTCAGGACTTTCCCACCCCAGACCTCTCTCGGACTTCACTATCGTCCACTTTTCTGCCCTTGGTCCAGCCCTAGAATGTATGATGACTTCTACATCCTTTAACACAACATGGTGCTGATCTGGTATATACCATTGCTCCCTTCCAACCATCAACCCCGAATCGTACGCTTTTAGGCGTCTCGTACCAGCTTCTATGCAACCCCCCGGATTGTTGCCTACCCTGTTGCCCGCCCCGTATGAGCTTCGTGGGAAGTCTTGTGACATATTCTCTCTGGATCCTATTCCAATACATCGATATAACTTCAATCTCTCTCTATGAGTCGAAATATAACAACGACGGCTCATGATCCAGCTGTTCATGCTCTGTGAAAAATTCAGTACACGACTCCGTTCAACTGCTACAGACCAGCACACGTTAGGTCTCTTATCATTGATTTCTCTTACAGATTTATTCGTCTCATAAAGTCACTTGAGAAATTATTCTCGCCTTTCTCTTTTTTAACGTCACTTAGATTTTGTGGCTCTGCTTTCTTTTCAACTCGTCTCTCCTTAACGGCTTACAGTAGCCGAGCCAAAACGCGAGTCAAACAGTTACAGAAAGCTCCCTGTAGATCTCGGGGCGGGATTATCCGTCGAGAACAAAACACCCTATCGCAGCATATTCTTCCATCGCCAGCATCAAGGTCACACAAGCATACTTTCATGTCCTCAATACAGACAAATTCTACCGTGCCGAACTTACCCCCGTCGAACTCTTCCGATAGCCCAACATCTGAGTCTCGCTCTGAGAAGGACGATGCCTTAGTTCCAAACCCAGTTGGGACCGAGCTTTCTTCGGCTGCCTCCGAGTTACTCCTAAACGCAGTCAAGGATGTCAGGCAGATCATAAGGCTCATCCAATGTCAACTATGCTCCAAAATCCTACAGGAGCCGATGATCCTACCTTGTGGACATAGTCTATGCAGGCTTTGTGTGCCCCCAACACATGTGCGGGCTAACATATCGTGGCCAGCCACAGCTAATCGGCTTCGTGGTTTCGAGTGTCCCTTTGGCGACTGTGGAAAGGAGCATGCTCTGGGAGATTGCGCCGTCGATGTCACTTTAAGCAAGGCACTAGCCATAATCAAGGAGGCCATTGAACAAGATCGGGATGTGACGGGGCTTTCTAATGTTTCGACACAAATCACAGTGCAAGATCAGTGGGAACTTGCCGGGGTTCCCTCGCTGGCGGAGAAGGAAAATGAGCCTCGTGTGTTGAAAGGAGGTCGAATTGTTGCGACCTATACGCTAGCGGAACTTGGCAAATTGGATTATGGGAGTGAAGTATCTTACTCCTCTGTCAGTGGTGGAGATGTCGAAGTAGAGAAGATTGACGGGGCCGTGCTGGCGCGGTTGAAGGAATCGGTCAGAACAGAAATGGACTGTCAAGTCTGTTACGCATTGTTCCTGGACCCCTTGACGACAACATGCGGCCACACGTTTTGTCGAAGTTGTCTCCATCGTATTCTGGACCACTCAGATCTCTGTCCAATTTGTAGGCGTACTCTGTCGATACAGGCTCAAGTCAACCCGCAATCGTACCCTTCGAACGAGAGGTTGTGCAAGATCATCAACGGATTCTGGGCCGACCTTGTGACTCTCCGCTCGCAGGCTTACAGACTCGAGCAACAAGCGAACCACAGCGGATATGACACCACACTCTTCGTCTGTACACTTTCATTCCCACGCATGCCAACATTCCTTCATGTCTTCGAGCCGCGCTACCGTCTCATGATTCGGCGGGCGATGGAGGGCGACCGTACGTTCGGAATGGTGCTTCATAATCCATCTCATGCTCCTGGAGAGCCTGAATTCATGGAACTGGGAACCTTACTCCGTATTGTCAACATTGAATTCTTCCCAGATGGACGGAGCCTGTTGGAAACGGTTGGCGTATCTCGCTTCCGGGTAACTCGCCATGGTTGGCTAGATGGATATGTCGTTGCGAATATCGAGAAGGTTGACGACATCAGTGTGGCGGAAGAGGAAGCTCTAGAAGCATCGGAGACAGCACGCTCTCGCGGCACACGGGAATTAGCTACCGAGCCATCGACTCCAGATCCAACAAGCCCGGAGCAAGCCATACCCTCCCGCTCCCGGGGATTATCTATATCAATGGAGGACCTAGAGACAATGTCAACCCGAGAGCTTGTCGAAGTGGGCATCGACTTCGTGAGAAGAATGAGGGCGCGTAGCGTCGCGTGGCTGACGGCCCGCGTCCTGGCCATCTATGGTGAATGTCCAACAGACCCAGCAATCTTTCCTTGGTGGCTTGCCAGCATCCTACCGGTCAAGGATGAAGAAAAGTACAGGCTTTTGGGTACGTCAAGCGTGCGTGAGCGATTAAAGATGTGCTGCCGGTGGATTATAGAATGGGAATCGACTACATGGTCAGTCTCTCTCCCCACGTCTCCCTATTGCACTTCAGCAGGAACCCAAACATGATAGGTAGGTACCTCTCACCACCCACATATACGATAAAAAATATAGGAATGAGCACGAGACTAATTTTGCTATAGTATAGGCCATGACTACTGACGCGTTCATAAATGCTTCCAGGACCCTTTCCGATTGCCTTGTTTTATGACGGGCTACGAATTTACATATGTTGTTACGACGATCACTGCTTGCATGTCTAAGCTGAATACGAAGGAGCATTCAATCTCGAATTATAGAAAAGCACACAAAGAGTCTTAAGGGGTTGGCGTTTGAAGGGAGTATTCATACTTCCCCTGATTGTTTGGTATGTGGCATCGCATTACCACCGCCATCTGAATTAAACATGCATCATATCATATTAGTGATACCATTAAAGCGCTAGCATTGCGATGTGAGTAGATTTGGGAAGGTTTATCTATGAATTACGCGCATCGCATTTTATATCGTCCAGGGTTATGTATCGTGAGAGAGGGATATGTATACTATTTGTATATACCTAGCTTCCGTATCGAGAGACATAAATGATTACCCCCTATTTCCTCCTAACTTACTATATATGTCTATATGTACATGTAGAGTTTATAGGTTCTCTACATACGTATATGTACCTAATATACAAATGTATGGATAGGTACCTTGATCTCGGAAACCGATCGATTTGACTGCATTCAATGTAGTGGAGTATATTACTGGCGGGGTGATTTTTTTAGTCGAACTCGTTACATTATTCCACTTATCGGGTTACATACATACATACAGAATTAGCCTCACCTCAGAACATTGAACTTCATATTCCTATGATATCCAGTAATGTCATGAGACAACTAATAACGACAGTCCCAAGCCATATCAATCGTATCAGACCAGAGATAGTTAGGTGCATCTACCGTAGTACACGTTACACTCCTATAAAACTCCCGAGCTGTCACCGGAGCACCATGGAGTACACGACCATCGCGACACCTGAGCGGTGTTACGCCGACTTCTGTCTGATTCCTGTACGTGAGCCGACCTTTTCTGTCCGTACCTTCGGGGCGGTCCCTTTTCTCCTTTGACCTACCCTACCTTATATACCCAGAATATATTGTAGAACTTGTACCGAATAAATTCACTATAGGGTTATCCTAGGTACTTAAGCTTATAGACATTGACCTCTGTATATAGGTCGGCACCGGCAAGGCATCGGTTGCCGAGGAAGTAGCAGAAGTGCAGAGGCTACTCAAGGCGAGCGGGCTGACGTATACGATGCACTCGGCTGGAACCACCGTGGGTCAGTTTTTTTTTTTTTTTTTCTTCTTCTTCTTCATTGCGCCATATATGCACTTATCCTTACTGCCTACCTATATAGGTACGTAACCTCATTTACTCACTTACAAACTATCAGAGGGATCTTGGGACGAGGTCATGAGAGTCATCGGACAGGCGCACAGCGTAGTACACTCCAAGGGCGTCGTCAGGGTCCAGTCGTCGATGAGAGTTGGTACCAGGTATGTTGTAATATCTATCCGACCCAAGTTATGCGAAAACGTCCAATACAATGCTACTTCAATCATCAAGATTAGAGCATATAAGCGATTGGACTACACGGATCGGCAAGATTGACTAACTACATTCTAGAACGGACAAGAAGCAGACAGCCCAGGATAAAGTGAAACGCGTCGAGGATATATTGGCTAAGGAAGCTTCCAGCTCTTAAATGACTTCTCACAACAGCAGGGAAGGGGGACTCGTGCACCCCAAAGCTCGGTGATGGCTGCATATAGCTGGCTGGAATGAACTCAGGAACTTGTGTCAAGTCTTTTTAAACTAGCAAGCAAATCCATGCAGTAGTAAGAACAAGTGAAATTCATGCATTTATTTGAAGACATGACCAAATGTCTCATGCTAGGCCATTTTCCAGTACATATACAAGCCGAACGTCACCAAAGATGACTTTTGGTAATCCCGTCTACTCCTCGGTTTCTCCTCATACAGTCATTCCCCTCTTCCCTAATTATTCACCAGAAATTATGACTTATGACTGTGGCTCTTGCCCCAGCCTCTACGCCCGGACAGTCTGCTTCTTCGCGCTCTTACGGAGCTCCTTCTCCCTCTCCTTTTCGAGGTACTTCTTCTGTGCCTTGGCGTCCAAGGCGTTGAGCTCGGCATCACGCTTCGCCTTCCTCGCTCTATCGCGCTCGGCCTGTCTCTCCTCGGCCTTCTCTTCCTCGGCCGCCTTCTGGATCTGCTTGATGTTCTCGTCTCTGACAGCCTTGATCTTACGCAGCACTTCTGGTCGGAAGTGGGCTGAAGATACCAGGTGGTCCGAGATCCGTATGAAGTAAGAAAGGAGCGGGGCGAGGTCGTCGTAGTTGTCCGACGAAGGAAGTCGGTACCGCAGGTACATGCGCTTGCGTGGGATAGTTTCGTCCATCCTGCAACTCTTTTTAGCAATCATTTCTTATAGTTATAAAATTAGATAGTTATGACATAAACCACTTACTTCTTGGGCTTGTCCACGGGTTGGTCGCTGATAATGATGTAATCGAGCAGATCACCAGCTTTCTTGATAGCTGAGGCGAGCTCATTGGTCAGAAGGGTCTCGGTGACCTCAGCGCTCTCGCTCATGACCGTCGCCCAGATAGGTAATTTGTTGTTATCCTTGGTGAAGGTGATAGACAAGTCGTATCGCTCTTCTCGGAGCTGCTTCATCTTGTCCTTGTTGACAATAGCCCAGACAAATCCATCAAACGAACTCTTGGAATCCTTGCTTCGTAACTCAGTGGCACCAGGGAGGGCAGGGACTATCTGTGCCTCCTTGCCGTCGAAAGGGTAGAGTACGAATTCTACCGAGTCTTCGGGAGCGGCGAAGCTATCGAAGAAAAAGCTTAAAGCAGTCTCCACGAAGGTCATTATTGGGTTAAACCGCTTCTTGAGCGACAATTTGACATCCATAAAGGCGACATTCTGTCGGCCAGTTGCGTAGGTTGCATACTCAAACAAGCTCTTGGCCTTAAGCAACTTCTCGGGGTTCTGTTCGGTTTGCTGGGATGTGCCACTGAAGCCGACAACCGCAAACTCGCTGGTTAGGACTGGGGCGTGCGCCTTGATCCATGCCCTTGCCTTAGCTCGGTTGAGTTTCGTGCCAATGTAGTGTAGTGTAAAAATGACAACTATGATCAACAAGATGATCCCTTCGGCACGGAAGTCGCTCAGAGTATAGCGCTCGTGGATGTTGTACCACTTCGTATACGGGCGACCAGTAGGTGCAGGGCCACCAAGGTTAGCACCACCGGCGACAGTCTCGAAGGGAACAGGAGCTGGCGAAGGGGCATCGGCGAAGTCGGCAAAGTCTGAACAAGAAATTATAGATTAGATATGTACTGTATGTAGTGCATGATGGAAGACACCGTGTCAAAAGCTTTGACAATCTATTCCAATTGTTGAGAAGCAACTCGGGCAAGCCCTGTCGCGCAATTGCGGTCGAATTAGAGGAAAACTCACCCGAATCAGCTGACGGCACGGGAGTATCAGAGGGTTTGCTACCCCCGATGATATTCTTAATAAAATCCGCCATGGTTACGGGACTCGTCGCGGAGTATTGTTGTGCGCGATGAGGTTGAGAAGAGGAGACGGGGAGACGACACTAGAGACTGGAGAAGAAATTGGAGCTACGGTTACTTGCCAATCTCCAATAATCGCCAAACTTTTGGGTCTTGGACCCCCCAAACCTACAACGCCAAAGAGTTGGTACCTACCGTAGGCAGCTAGGGCAGCTGCTAGGGGTGTTAAAATTGGGGTCCCCATATGAATGTGGCTTGCAAAGGTGGCTGATACGTACTCTGTAGCGTAGATTGCCTTATCAGGCTCCACAAAGCCACTTAACTCCGGTTGGTACCGAACCTTCCCAACTTTAAAGCACTGTAAATTCAACCGTTACCCGGCAACCACCGTCAAAGTCAACAATCGTATATCAACGTTAATCGACGTTAACACCAGAACATATCGTCGGGAATTAATTGATAAAGGATGTGATTGGGATCCAGTGGTCTATTAGGACGGGGACAAGATGTCAAAAGCAACGTCTCTACGAAAATATGGCAAACAATCCAAGAAACCCAAAGCCGATCGATTATTTGCCGAGCTACCACAAACGCCAGTAAGAAGCCAACCAAAGACGAAGAAAGCCATAGAACACGATGACAACCCGAATAATGCAGCATTTGAGGAGTTGGTTGGTAAAATCTCAACTATAAGGATAGACGACGAGAATTTAGCACCATCAATTCCTCTTAGACGCTCTCCGCGACGGAAAGAGCAACATGTTCCTGCAACACCACTGCGAGTTGAGCCTGCCAAGCTTCAAATACCCCGGATATTAAGTCCATCTAAGCCAAAGGCTCTAGTACCTACAGATATAGAAGCCACGGGAAGGGAGGGAGAGCTACAGGTGCTGTCCTGGCCCGACATTTGTCCAACAGGCGATAAGATCGTCAAGATAGCGGAGGCCTCCTACGCAGAAGTCTACCGCGTGACGAACGACCGCGGGACCAGCATTATCAAAGTCATTCGGATGGAATCGCCAATCAAGGCTCAAACCAAGGCCCAGCAGAAGTCGGGACTCGTCGATGAGGAGCCACATTCTGAATCAGACTTGATTGGAGAATTGAAGATCTCAGAATGGCTCGCAGATATACCCGGCTTCGTTGTCTATAAGGAGAGGTATATAGTCCAGGGGAAGGCTTGCAGAGAGTTACTCGAGACACACCAATCATTCCATAAGAAATTGAAACGGCAAGATCCGGACAGATTACAGTTCTATCCTTCACCAAGCCGGTACTTGGACGACACGAGGTTTCTAGTAGTCGAGCTAGGTGATGCGGGGACGGCACTCGAAGATTTCGAGTTGCACTCTACCGACCAATTATGGGACATATTCTTTCATGTTGCCATCGCGCTGGCTCGCGCCGAGGCTCACATAGAATTTGAGGTAAGCAGAGCCAATGATGCTTATTAAGACAAATCTAGCTAATTATCACAGCATCGGGATCTTCACGAAGGGAATTTGTGTATCCGCAAGACAGGACAACCGATCCCTGTGGAAGACAGACAGCGTTCTGGTCGCTTTGGATTCTCCGGCCTTGAAGTAACGATTCTCGATTATGGGCTTTCTCGAGCTCACGCCGATCATCAAGTCGAGGGATCTCAGCCGATCGCCTATGATCTTGAACGAGACTTAAGCATATTCACAAGCGAACACGCCCCGCAGTGTGAAGTGTATAGGCGTATGAGGTCGTTTCTACTACGGGGAGACCGAATATGCCTTCCACCAGAAAGCCACAAAAAAGCCTACGAAGAAGGGATAGACGGACCAATCACGTGGGCTCTACATGAGCCGTATACGAATGTCCTGTGGCTCGCGTACATCTACGACTGGATGGTAAAGCATTTCAAGGGGTTAAAGAAGGAGCTGAATGCTTTCAAGCGGCTCACGAAGGAATTATGGACACATCTAAACCCCGATGCCGATGATAGTATACCGAGCTTCGGTAGCGCTAGCGACGTTGTGAGATTCGCGCTAGAATCGGGATGGATCGAAGAGGATCAATTAATGGGAGTCAGGGAGGATATTGAGAAATCGATACTATCGATTCTAACGACTAACGACGACTTGGGAAAGGAACTGCATGAAGATGGCAACATTGAAACGGGCCTATCAGAAGTTACCAAGGAGACATCATCGAAGCGCTGTGTAAGCCGATATATTGTACAATAGTATCCTTGGGGTCGTCCAAATTTGCATATGTTGCCAAGGGGCTATCTTGAACAACGCTCTTACATTGGCCAGGCTCAAGAGGGGGGCGTGTAACACCTCAGACGATACCAGAAAAACTTGAATATATATGACCGCGTTTTTCTCAACTTGAATTACGTGCACTACAAGGAGTTCGGTCGGAACATGGGCTCTTTTAGATTATATATTCTTTACATACTCGCTGACACTTTAAGATACTGTAAAATAACCTGTCATATACGTTAGGTAGTCACCATAACGAAAAGTAACCATTGGTCGTATAGCATCGTAATTTGCCATGACACAGACCGGTCCAAAGCTCAGCAAGTGCGAAAGGTGGCTGGCGTCTAAAGCCTGTTTAAGGTGCAGCGCCTAGCTGAATCACTTCCAACCGAGGTGCTGAAATGCGGTGCGACGTCGCGCTACAGACACTATTGATAGTATGTAGATGTCGACGTAATGGGTGATAGATAACCTTTCACCTGGACAGAAACGATGCGGTGAGCACACTAAACATACCACTTCTTGACAACGAAGGACTGAGTAAAGTATCGGACATTATTATCCTATATCATATACATCTTTTTCTTTTTCTTGGTGTGAATAGTCCGGGGTGAAGGGAAGATCTACGCTGGCTGAATTGGTTGGTGGGTAGATCAAGTTGTACAGCCGCGCGCAAGGGCAAAAGCGGGAAGAGCCTTGCTTTAGCAGATAAGCCTTTCAGCTCATCCACACCGGATGATACAGGAATTCCCATCAGATTGGTAAAACTTTTACCGGTGTAACATGGTTTCCTGGCGGTCTTGGCCATCTACTCTAAGGCTGTAGATATGCACAAGGTTGATATATGTATGTACCTACTCTTGTCGCGGCGCCTAATATATATTAACTGGGACGTTATATCAAATCGTTGAGCCGAGGTTGTGGCTCCTTGCAGCAACGCAAGGGATACCTGCTTTTACATTCTCGTTTCTCGCCGAGTATGATGGAGGGTTGGCAGCTGATTCGAATACAGTGCTGCGGAAAAAATCTTTGAAGGTCGACAAAGTTTGATAAAAGTTCACTCACGTTCTACACATCTGGGCAAAGGGGCCGAGAACCAGCTGCCCAATAGCGGTAACCAAGCCGGACATGGGACCAATCAAAATATCAGAATTTCTAGTCTACACATCTTTATCCGCATTAGCGTGTTTCAAAATCTGCCCGAACTTAATACGGTAGAGATTAACTACGAGTACCGAGTTACTTTGGGTCTGCTGGGTCTGGTCTTCCTCTTTATTAAAGGGGTAAAAGATCAGCTTCGACTTGTCATCATCCCGGCAAAGGGACCCTCAAAGTTCTGGCCCGCAGCGATCTCTTGCAAGGTAAAGATCAAGATTTGAACAATGGAAACAGAACGAAACATTCGTTGCCCACTTATGTACTCAGTGGGTCGATCGTTCACCTTATCGATCCTACTACACAGTACCTGCATTTGAACAAGATCTGAAAATGGAAGGCCAGAGAGATACATCAACGACATGTAGTACCAGACAAAGATGACGTCCATTGCTATTCACTCATACATACATATGTATCCGTGTATGATTAGTGTACTCGCAAGTATGGGGGAGTCAGGGGGAGTCAGGATGAGATCTTACTGTCAATACTACTTTGACCACGAAAGGCTACTCTTTGCGACTTTATTTCTGGAATATTTCTTTCTTTCTATATTTCAGGGTTAACTTTGCCGCTTATCTCTGCCTTCCCCCTGCATGAAAGCACAGCGAATGGCTTTGCGCCAGCCATTCGTCGTCTAGTGTGGCATAGAAGCTGACCTATGATACCTAGCTACCTGACTTGCTAACCCCTTTCCCCACCTGGATACAATGTATCTCACCTAAGGCAGTTGGGTCGCCCAGTTCCTGAATTTCCACCTGCATATCGAGCTATCATGGTTCGAACTTTTCTTGCCGAGTGGCCTGGCCACTCAACGAGTCGCCCCATGCCTCTACTCATAGCCTGAAGGGCCTGTTCCACCAACTAATATACGAGCTCCTCGGTAGTCTTGGGGATCTTTCTTTTCTTTTCCTCTCTCCGCCTCCTCACCTTGAAGCCTTCTCTCTGTTGTGTTAGGTTTTAACCGTTCATTCATTTCTTGTCACTTCACTCTTTCAGTGCTCCGCCGGCTGAGTCCTCCATTCATTTTACCAAACATACCTATCTTTTGTTTGTCCCTCCTTTCTTCGACGGGTTATCTGCATCAACGCTCGAGTCGAGACTTTGAGTCCCTGTACGCAGACTACCTATCAGACAGTCTTTATCAAAAGCGATCCGGTACCAGCATTTTGAAGAATAACATTCTCTAAGACAACATTTCCTATAACCACGCTCACGCAGAAGACGTACTCGAGGTGTACAAGAAGAGGAAATCGCAAAAGTAGTCATGAAGTTCACAACTATCTATGCTCTGGCCTCCGTGGCCCCCTTGGCCGCAGCAGTCAAGACAGAAATGACCTTCGCCGTCTTGCACTTTACACGAAATCAATTTCTGACCGAAGGTCCTATGGACCCAGTGGTCAATCCCGGAGGAGAAGCTACGCACTACCATAGCATTATGGGAGGAAGCAACTTTGGCATTAGCACTCGGGGTGACGACCTGTTGAGCTCGGAGTGCACCACGACTACTATCAAGAATGATAAGAGTAACTACTGGATACCATCTCTCTTCTTTCAGGATCCCAAGAATCCAGACAGTTTCGAGAAGGTCCCACTGTATTATATGAACGTATACTACTTCTTTGAACCTACGAACGACACTATCCAGGCATTCCCGGTTGGCCTGAAGATGCTTAGTGGTAACTCCACAACCAGAGACCCCCCTGAGTTTGGAGGTGGAAGGAATCTCGATCCCAGCAAAGGTCCCATCCAACAAATTCAATGGACTTGCCCTCGGCAGAGCTATGATCCTCCTTCGTACCCCGTAGACTCCGACGGCACCATGGCGGGTATGCAGGATCCTAACGATAAGGGTATGGGCGCCGGTTTTCCTTTGTACGACTGTGACGGAACCTACTCTCCTCTTCGACAGGACATCCACTTCCCTTCGTGTTACAACCCTGAGGCGGGCATCGACGACTACGAGCACAATATGGCATGGCCGACGACTGTGGACGGCCTACAAACGTGCCCAGCAGGTTGGATTCACGTTCCTCACATATTCTACGAAGTGTATTGGGATACACCCTCGTTCAAGGATAGGTGGACTCCCGATGGAAAGAATCAGCCTTTCGTTTTGTCCAACGGCGACGCTACTGGCTACAGTTCTCACGGTGATTTTATCTCTGGCTGGGATCAGGACACCCTTCAAACCATCATCGACACCTGCAACGTGGGCACTAGTGGCATGGAGAACTGCCCCAACATTCCCGGCGGTGTCAATGACAATAAGGACTGCTCGATCAAGCCTGCAATCGGTACTATGGTGGCGGTCTCGGAAGTGCTAAACGCGCTCCCTCTTAACTGCCCTGTTACTGGTTGGGGCAAAGGTGGCTCTTCCAGTGGCTCCGGCTCCGGCTCAGGCTCAGATTCTAACTCAGGCTCGTCCTCGTCTTCATCTAAGCCTGCGTCTTCGACCGTGAGTAGCATCCGGCCCTATTTATTTCCTTTAGCAACCTTTATCTGGGGTCTATTCCTGTGCTGCTACAACACTTGTTCTTGAAATATTGCCCAGTTCCCCGTATAAAGGTCCAGTGATTCAGATCTAGTAGTTACTAACCCGGATACTGCAGTATCCCACTTCCACCGCCGGAGGACAGTCTTCTCCCTCGCAGTCTGGAGAGTCAACATATGAGACTCAGGCCACTGGAACAATCAAATCGGCTTCGGTCCCCACCGGCAACGCTTTCCTCCAACTCTCCAACGATGCTTCTAGCTCTGCCGTCACGGCTTCCGAGCCTGCTGTCACAGCTGCCGCCGAAGCCCCTGCCTCATCCGAAGGAGGAAACCCTGATATCTCGACAGTCTGGGATATTGTTACTGTCACGTCTACGACTACTATTCAACCCGAGTCTACGCATGCTCCTCTTCGCAGGCGTCGAGCTCCTCTTCATAGCCACGGCCACATAAAGCGCGCCAAAGGGTATTAGCGCCGGTCGTGAGGAAAAGAGCCATGCGCATGGTAAGTGAGCTAGGCAACTTTTTTTTTAAATTCTTTTGTGTATGCATATCATACACAACCTTTTAGGGAATGCAAGGCGCAGCTAGGGGTGGTAGCATGATAGAAGGTATTAAGGGGGAAAAACGCGATCTTGGAAATATTTTTCGGTTTTTTATCTTGATATTTTGGATTAGCAACGCAAGGCAGGTTAGCTTGCTTGCAAGGCCGCGGATACCAAGACCCAGCGATGTGATTACTTCATTGCAGTGTCGATATCTTATAGCTTGTGCCCAGGCGACTTGCTTGAGGCACACCCAGAAATACGGGCCAATAGCTGCTTGCGTACGTGTACGAAGTAGCCAGTATTGAACCCAGTTCACTTCTAGATGTACAATATTCGTATACCAATTTACTGGACATAAAGTTCACATTCTGCCTATTTCCGTGACACTATAAGGCCTGCTATGATAACTGTGCAACGTGAATGATGTTCTCTATACCCCCTGTTCACATTGACGCAAAGACGTATTTAGGTAGCTTTACAGGTGGCTCTATTTTTAATGCATGTGCTTAATTGTCACATCATCTACCAAGCTTGCACATATCCAAACATAAGGTACATTACCTAGCTGAAAAATAACCCTCTTACGACGAGACGATCAAATCAAGTAACCAGTATAGTGCTTTTTGAAGTTTGGATTCCATTTAGTATAATATACTGCCCTCGTAGAAATATATTCAAGTATAACAGTTCTAGTAGGCCGCTAGAACTCAATCGCCAAACCCGTTCCATTCGTCGCCAGCATTGCTTTGATCACTATCGTTAGTAGTTATATTACTTACATCATCGGAGTCCGTATCATCGTCTTCCTCATCAATGAGCGCGGGATCAGGGTATTGTGTAGGTTGTATCCTTGAGCTAACGTCGTTCGAAAAACTGGACTTATATTCCGGCTTAAGAGTCGGCATGCCCGTGATAGGATCCCTGATAATACAACCATCGTCATCACGGAGGTAAGGACCATCACCGTCCTCAAACTCAGATGGGACATCGCGGATGAAGGCGGCCACAAAGAAACCCATGACGCCTCGGCCATCATCTTTATAAGACCTAATGCACGCCTCAGCGACCTCAGCATTCCCATCACTCGCCTCGATGGACCCACGAACTGGCCACTCGCGCAGGCCCCTGACCTGCTGGTCCCGCGGTAAAATGCGCCAGCCTCTCTCCTTGGCAACACCAGATTGCAGAGCTTTTAGCACCACCTGCTCGTTTTCTTCCGCGTGTATCGAACAAGTTGAGTATGTAATCTTCTTGGCAGCAGGAAACTTTAAAGCGTGTAAGAGGAGCGTCAACTGGAATGACGATAATGCTTCGAGGCGGGCCTTCAGTTCTTCTTCAGAGGAGACCAAGGTCTCCTTCCCATCATCGTCGACCAAAACTGGTTGCGACGCTTCTTTTACAGCTTCGGAATCTTCCCTCTTACGCTTACGACCCGAGGCGGTCGATAGCTTCTTGGTTGCGCCAGGAATTTCCGGGAGATGTATC
The DNA here is from genome assembly GCA_002120335.1 of Hypoxylon sp. EC38. Taxonomy (NCBI): domain Eukaryota; kingdom Fungi; phylum Ascomycota; class Sordariomycetes; order Xylariales; family Hypoxylaceae; genus Hypoxylon; species Hypoxylon sp. EC38. The sequence goes on along the minus strand of KZ111249.1, from coordinate 621,211 downwards.
GCAGGCATATCATCCCTACCAACTATACCACTGCCCGAACAGCTGGGGTCAAGGAGCAGGCACCCGACATTCCTAAACAGTTCTGAACTCGGGTCAACCTTGAGAAAGTCCTGGCCAAAGCTCATTCGTGTTATATCCTTGGCACCGGCAAGCTTGACCATTTTCTCCAGCGTGCGCGAGCGCTTCGTATCTTTCTCGAATGCATATACTATCTGCGTATTCCTTTCGTTTTCCGGGATCCGAGAATGCACAATGGCTGCAAGGTGTGTCGTTTTGTTCCCTGGGGCCGAGCAAGAATCAATGACGTCGCCATCTTCGGAACGAGGGTCCAGCAGATAGGCGGGAAAACAGGAAGCTTTATCTTGTAATATTATGGCTCCAGAAGTATATGCTTCCGTCTTGGTAATCCCAAAGCTTGGGGATATAGCTAGTAGATTCGGGATATGATTGTCTACATGTAAAAATTTGCCTGGTGATGCCGTGACTTCGCCGACGGTAAGAACTCTCGTGAAGTCGGCGAATGTGGTGGCTAACTGATCCTCGATGGTTGTTTTGAGAGTATTCACGCGCACCCATCGCGGATAGCCAGCGGCATCGCCTAAGAACTCGGTGGTTATTTGTTCTCTCAATGCCTCGACGGATCCAGCTTTCCTCCGCAGCCGGACTCTGGTGAATTCAGCATTCAGGCGCGCCTTATGACGCTCTATGGAGGCTCTTAGGCCATGAGCGGCAGGTAGCGCAATGCCTCTTTTAGAGAGCAGGAAATCATGGACGAGCAATAAAGCCAGTAAGGGACTGAGCTATTCATCCCTAAGTAATTAGTCCCCACTCGAAGCGAGAGGTATTGGATAATTATTGCGCATGTGTGCTCACCTTGCGCTCATGTCGCAATAGTTCCGAGTTGTCGATGACTTCTTTGAGAACCGGGCTCCATTTACACGTCTCTAATGCGAGGGCATAGACCTGTTGCTGGGGAGATTTTAGATCCTTTTTACCGAAGATGCGAGTCTTCAGGTTGCCTCCAACAGTGGATGGCGATGTTGATAAAATTTCGGCCGTCTCATGATATAGAGACATTCTCCTAGTCGCATGTTCATATATTGTGCATTGCTCTGACGTCGTCGCGCATTACACAAGTGGAAGCTTTAATTTAGGATTTAAGGATTTAGGAATTTGAACACCAAAAAAAAAAAATCTTAATCGATAACCATAACTCCGCAATCTCCAAACGCAGCGGGGGTCCAACCTTCAAGCAAACAACCCAAGTTAGGTACATATGTAGCCAAGAAGCTACCAAGATCAAGGGTACACCTACAAACGAAACAATGGATACATGTAACCTTACCCTGCCCTTCCTGCCTTACCTACATGTATGTATAATATGGTTTCACTAGCCACATCCGATAGGCAATATTCCCCCACAGTGGAACTTCTGAGAGCTTGTCAAGACCTCCAAAGGTTTTCCCTTCACCAATTTTTTATTTACCTCGTTGCCTCGTTACCTCATTACCTCATCACCTCATCTGCTCATCTGCTCTCATTTACATACATATCATCGGGCAATAGATTCAAGACACATCCCGCATTACGGACTGCCGCTCTTCATCTCCCCGGAAAGCCGATTTGTCTAGATTAGTGCAGATCCTTCAACTATTGGCCGCTGTATGACTTCGAAAACCCATTTTACAACGCCCTCGGTGAATATAACTTGAATATTGACCATGAGCTTCGGAACTGATTCATGAGCTGACTGGACATAAGATATCCGCATCTTAGTAACTAACACTTTACATTTTACTCGCATTGCTAGAGGTGTGCCGCATAATATTCTGAGTGGCCGGACCTCATTTCGATCTACTCCACTTTCTCATATATATGCGGCATCATTTTCTTTTGTCTCAATAACCTCCGTTGGCCGAGTACCGTCTTGGCAGTAAGCTCAAACGCCAGCATGTCATTCTTTATCCCGCTTTAAGTTATGTGGCTTGAGGGACTATGCAGGCAATTGCGCTACTGGCGGCATCTTTAAGCCAAAAGAAACAAAATATCTCCATGAAGCGGCCAAGTCAACTACCGCCTACGCCGAGGGAGTCGTTTCGGTCTTCTATCACGAATCCGAAATCGAGCTACATGTGTGTGCGTTGACATAATTACCTATGTACATGTAGGTGGCCCGGGTAGTGGCGGTTCGTAAGAAGGTTGCTTTCCGTGAATCGTACTCATTTTCTAGCGTTCTCTACCAATCAAGGTAAACACAGCGATATGTGTCGGTACAGTTAATATATACATGTATGGCATGCTACGAACGCCTCGAGAACCATCGACCAATAAAAATACGCAGAGATCCATCCTATGCACAAATCCATACTACCTAATGGGGTCATGCCCTGGCAGCCTGGATAAGATGACCGGAAATCGGCTACCCAAATCCGTATTTTAGTATGAAATCCAGGGCTCGCAGATCCTCTATTCGTCAGTGTACGTCTACCCAGCGGGCTAAATATTTTCTTTTGTTCTAACGGCCGCGTCTTTTTTTAATCGAATTGGTCATCGATTTAGTCGGGGGTCGGGATTCATGGGCACCGACTGAATACTCCCAGGCCACACGACTTGACTGCCATCCTCGCTGGGCTCTCCTGATTTATCTCTCAGCTCCAACTAACACACATACGACATGGGATATGTTTCGGTGCCGAAGGAATCAAGCCATACCCATCAACAAGAAATAATCCGAGTCAAGTTGCCGGAAGAGGTCTGGTGCTTGACTAACACGTGGCTGATATTCGAAACCAATCCAGTCATAAATTCCATCAGCTACAATAATAGAAAAACACGCCTAAACCTGGATCTTATTTGTTAACTGTTGTTTCTCAAGGGATACATAACGCTACGCCGACGGGGAGCCGCAATCATATGTTTTGTAAACATTTTCGATGCTACCTAGGCGAGGTATTCATCCACCAGAACTCGGGACCGGTGCCTGATACGAACACCTGCCCCGGTTCTAGGTACGCGGCGTCATCTCACTTCCTTCCTGCAAAGCTCCACCGTTCCCATAGTGTTGGGTTTTTTTTTTGACTGTAGAGCCTGTCACCAACACTGATACTACGCAGTAATCCATGCCAACCGCAACTTCGATATCTGGGATGTAAGGTTGCAATCTTTCGAACCCCGATCTTATGTCATTCTTGAACATTGATGGGTGGCACACACTACAAGTACCAGAGTGAGCAGAGCAATACCTAAAATGGCATCTAGTGCGTGCCGGACTTCAATGGGTACGGCAGCCGTTTGGGCCCAGCATTCATTTCCTTCTGTTTCTGTATCACGCTGCATAACCCTGCACAAGGCATTTAGTTGCTAAGGGCCTCACATAATCGAACCGCTAGTGAGAGCGTAGAACCCCGAGGTGCCGGTTACTGTCGTATGAATAAGTTCCCTTAATTCCGTGTCCGAAACAAAGAAATATGTACCCAGATTAGTGTGTAAAAAACTCCGAGGGATATTCAATATATATGATTTAGATAGCCCCCGTGGACTATCCCGTTTTAGTGGCCTTCCTGTGTATATCTTCATAGCATTGCCCAAGAAAGCTCTACCATCCAGGAGCTTCCTTTCATAACCTGGCCGGGGCTAACACGTCCCTCTATCATGCCATCAACAGAATCTTCTTCGAAATCGTCCGCCACAATGACGGAGCGCGATCACGACATTGAATCACAAAAGCCCAGCAACGAACTATCTTACTTCCAGCGCCAGTTCGACCAAACTGGCGTCACCCCGGCGGTCTTAGCATGGAAGTATAGAGGCGAAGGCACTCAAGATGATCCTTTCATAGTCGATTTCCTCCCCGATGATCCCAAAAACCCGATGAAATTTTCCGAGGGGAAGAAATGGGGCATCACTGCACTACAGGCCATCGCCGTTCTTGCTGTTACGTTCGTTTCGACGGCCTATTCGGGAGGTATTGGCGAGGTTATCAGGGAATTCAATATTAGCGAAGAGGTCGCAATATTAGGTATCTCCCTCTTTGTCCTCGGCTTTGCTTTAGGGTATGTATAAGGATATTTCTTTCCCCGGCACCTACTACGCACCACCACCCTATGCTAATCATTACACAGGCCGTTAATATGGGCTCCTCTATCTGAGATGTATGGTAGACAAATACTGTTCTTCTTCACGGTAAGTTGATGCACAAGACCCCAGCCTCCTGCTCATAGGATTCTACGAATGGCTATTGACTCATTCTGCTTTAGTATATGGGCTTAACAGCGTTCAACGCCGGCGCGGCAGGATCTCAGAATATCCAGACTCTCGTTATCCTGCGATTCTTTGCGGGGACGATTGGAAGTTCGCCTCTAACCAACTCAGGCGGAGTCATTGCCGATATGTTTCCTGCTACAAAGAGAGGATTAGCCACTGCCCTGTTCGCTACTGTACGTGCTTGCTTGCTCATCTAGGTAGTGTATCGATTTTTATATACATAAAACTGATATTGCTTGTTAGGCTCCTTTCTTAGGACCATCCATCGGTCCGATCGTTGGTGGCTTCCTCGGCGTGGGAGGCGGATGGCGATGGGTTGAGGGTCTAATGGCGTGTTTCACCGGCCTCCTTTGGATCATATGTTGTTCGCTTGTGCCCGAGACGTACGCCCCTATCCTCCTCCGCAAACGGGCAGAGAAACTGTCCAAGATGACCGGAAAAGTCTATATGTCCAAGCTCGACGTCGGCAAACCCAGGAAGACAGTGAGCGAGGAATTCAAAGTCGCTTTATCTAGACCCTGGATTCTCCTATTCCGCGAACCGATTGTACTACTCCTTTCTCTCTACATGGCCATTGTATAGTATGTGATCCCCCTCATGGAGGTGTAAAACAGATCAATGCTAACATCCTATCTATAGCGGAACTCTGTATATGATGTTCGCCGCATTTCCTATCGTGTTTCAGCAGCAACGCGGATGGTCTCCAGGTATCGGAGGTCTGGCCTTCCTAGGTATCGCCGTCGGCATGCTGTGTTCGGTCAGCTATAGTGTGTGGGACAACAAGCGATACGCGAAAACAGCGGCAAACCATAACGGAAATGCTCCTCCTGAGGCACGGTTGCCGCCTGCCATGATCGGCTCTATTTTGCTACCCGTTGGGCTATTCTGGTTCGCGTGGACGAACGGCCGTGAGATACACTGGATCGTCTGTATCATCGCATCAGCTTTCTTCGCCTCTGGGCTCGTTCTAGTTTTCCTAAGTTTGATGAACTACATGATCGATGCATGTAAGTCGGAGTTCTTAATCTTCCTGTTACACGTGTATTCGAGTATGAATTATGGGCTGTAGCTGACGTACGAACAGATGTCATTTACGCCGCATCAGCGCTTGCAGCGAACTCAGTCCTACGATCCATCTTCGGTGCCGCATTCCCGCTCTTTACGACGGCGATGTATAACAACCTCGGCATTCATTGGGCTAGCTCAGTTCCCGGGTTTCTCGCTATCGCATGCTTGCCTTTCCCGTGGCTATTCTATAAGTACGGCGGGGCCATCCGTATGAGATGCAAGTTCGCTGCCGAGGCTGCTGAAGTTCTTAAACGAATGCGCACGAGAACTGAAGCGGGAGGATCTGGACCACCACCCCTCGCGCCTACACCTGCGAAAGAAAACCGCGATGAGCAAGAGAAGGGCTCGGATACCGAACGCGATAAGGTTTCGGACACAGAACGGGAGAAGGTGTCTGACACGGAACGAGAGAAAGGTTCGGATACAGAACAAAATAACGGGGATTAATGGTATTTAGTAATATTTGATACAAGCTCGGATAGACTATGAGAGAGTGCATATATATTTGGAAAAGGTAAAGTCAGATTTGGGCAAGATTGTGGGCATAGCGGTCGTTTACCGCAGAGTATTGGGATAGATCATGGCATTGGCAGGGAATTATGAACTAGGTATGTGTACCTAAGATACCAGAGGACACTCACAGCTCCTGAATATAATCTCATTAATGTTCTAATATAACTGAGTGCTATTTGGTCTTATGCCTAAACGTCTCATGTATTTCTTAAATGAATCAACTCAGAGCTCATCTCGGCCTCCCACCCTAATCTTGACACCTGGCATGTTTCTAATAGATACTTTCCGCGTGGCCTCGATGCGTCCACCCAGGTCCGTGTGTGTGGTCATCATGCCTGGAGGCGTCCATGGCTTGATTCGTCCCTGCCACACGTCCAATCCCCAACTCTGGATCTCACTGGATGTCCAACCCCTGCCCTTGGGATAAGGGTAGATCCTATCCTTGGAGAGCTGGTGGACAGCACCAGCCGGCAGAATGTCCAGATCAACACCAAACTTCGCGTGCAGATCGGGGAACTCGAGCGGATCAACGGTGACCATGGTCAGACTCTCGTAGTAGGTATGAGCGACCTTGCTAAGCTCTTTACGAATCCCAGATCTTTCAGCCTCTGTAGCAGCGAAAACATAGACCATGGGCCAACCGCGCTGCGTTCCTCACAGGATACTTTGTCAGTTATAATTGTAAGGTACACAGCATTAAATATCTATTCTTCAGATAGAGAAAGAGCTGGAAGATAGGTTCAGGCTTAACTTACGTCGAGAAAGCGCTGATGATTGTGTGGAAGAAGCTCCCCAATCACAGGTCGCGAGGCCTCCTTGACGAATTTCTCTAGTGCAGCTACATCCGATAAATTCGTGAACTCATGTGTGTCGCCATCCAGTGGCTTATAGCATTTGACACCTGGTACTGTTATTTTCTCTGCCATAAAAGCAGCACCGTCAACAGCAACGGCAAATGTAAATTCTTCACGATAACGTCCCGCCACGTCAGCGAAGGTGGCTTTAGAGGTCTCGTCACCTGCGTCGAGATAGGCAACAAAAACGGTTTCGTCTATCTTCTTGAAGTCCTCCAACGTTGCAGCACTGACCTCTGAAACTATGGGACGCTGTACGCGGTTGATCCAAGCAAGAAGACTGACAATTGTTAGTCGTGCCATGCTCTATAAAGAGTAGACTTCGTTCTCAGAGCTCACTCACGCCGATGCCCTTCGAGGGCCATTGTAGATTGATTTAGCCTCGCCATGCTGTAACAATTTCACGGTCGAGGATGATGACACCCCGTATGAAGCGCAGACGTCAGGGTTTATCGCACAGTCTATGCTGATGAGTGGTATTTGAACCTCGGGTTTCGCCAACGACCATTCTGTCTCCAAGGGTTCCGATTTCTTGCTTCATTCGTTTTTGAGCACATGATTACCATTTGGCACATTAGGGGCAGCACTGACTCTGAAGGCTTGATCCCGGCTTAACATTAGACGGTCCTTAATCTAAAGCTATGAACCTCCGGGGAAACTTACATGTACAACTATTTGGGCGTTCATGCTTAGCCATGGCTATGTTAAGATAGGCGAAAATTCACTTACAAGCTACTACGACGCCACCACTGTCTTTGGATAAAGCAGATTGGAGAGCGGGCGCAGAGAGGTGCTCCCACGCATGTACAGAAGAGAACAAGACGTGTAAGGATAAGGAAAATATTGTGAATTGAAGCATAATGACCTAACGTCGGACCTGGAGATTAACGATATTACGTCTAGTATTCATTTTGGTACTTGAGGAGGTTAGTTCAATGATGCTTGTTTGAGGTTGTATTAGAGCAGTCTCAAGGGTGACAGAGAATTGACAACCGCCAGGCACTGTCAAACTCCGTCACTTGGGAGCTTAACAGCATTCTGGCGGACGATACCAACGGTTTACTATTGGGGTAGTTCCTCTCAGGTTCAATTCAAAAACTCCATAGCCATAACATCTTTTATAACCGGAACCCCGGGTCTATAAATCTAAAGAGTGTCCCAGTATTTTCCTTCTACTAGTGTGATATTACTCTCACATACCAACACCTATGCTATTAAACCGCCAGTCCAACCATTTATTTATTCTGAAGCATGATTCCATCTTGACTGGAACCATCGGATACCCTTAGGCCCTTCTCGGATGGCGAGAACACTAAGCCTGGGTGGCCGATACATAATGCGATGACAGCAAGAGCAATGAGAACACCGTCGAGCGCAATGAAGAGAGGCTCGTTGTGAATCAGATCACCCATATATCCATCGCTAAGCTCCGCAACTCTGTATCCGCATCGTGCTAGGATAAGCAGGATCGCGGTGCTGAGGAAGGTCAGGAAAATCTTTAGGCGGGTGTTGGTAATTGTCCGCCTCTTAGAGTATCGGATCATATAGTCGGCGAGGAGGCTGCAGAAGACCACCATGGAGAACACTTGGAAACTTAATCCCGTGAGGGTCAGGTCAACGGCTGTTTGGCTCGATCCCGAAGTTGATGTCGACAGCCCACTACAGAAGGATGAAATCAGCGTCAGCAGAGATTTATCGTAAACGCTAGCCACCACTGGTAAAGAGTACTCATTGTAGCCTTAGAGGTCCTTAAAGGCCGGTAGGACAGATTTAGGATATAAGAAATTGCGCAACATACCCACCAACGCCTTGGAGAGTGAGAGAAAAGACATCAGATATGATGAAGACGATATAGTAAAGTTTTGGCTTAAACCGGGACAGAGACGGGTCGAGGTTCTCCACAACTTTCGACATGGTCACGTAGATGGCAGCGGAGTAGAAGACGGGGGCACATCCAATGCATACTATTGACGGAAGAGTTAGGCGTGGGCCTCGCCTTCCAATGAATAACATTTAGGGGAGGTCTGGGCATACTTATCTGCATCATAAACCCAGCAAAGCTGAACGGGTTGTAGTAGAGCATTATACGGCCACCGTAACCAAGAATCTCAGTCAAGCAACCCACGGCCATACAGCCTAGAAACCACCAACTCTTCCACAGTACTCCAAGAGCTGTGTGGGTAAGCATCAAAACACCGAATATGCATATGAAAGCGATATTACCCCCGAGGGATGGGCGGTACTCTAATACGGACCACTCGAGCGGACAAGTGTCCAACGTACAAGTAGCCTGTGGGCCAAAAGGAATAAGAGGTAGGCCGTCCATGGTCGACATTGGCTGTCAAAGATAGAAAAAGAGGGGGGGAAGAGTAGGTTGTTAATGTGACCTATATCTTGTTTTATCTGTTGCAATGCTGGAAGTCTTTGATTCTCGCAGGCACTTCAACGTTCACGTATGTAGGGAGGTGAGGCCATATATACAAACAAACCATACACAGATATGCCAGTATACACATTAACAGGCATTTTCCGAAAATTATCCTATTCGACTCCTTTATCACAGGTGCTGTGGCTGAAGAACGGAGTCACGATAGGGTGATGTCGTCGTCATCAGGCATTCTAAGAAACGGCATAACATTACCCATACGAGGCTAGAAACCATTCGGGTAGATTCAGAGCGTAGCATGTTGCAAATCAACAGTGATTCTCAGAGACAACATCGTTGGCAATGCGTGTGCGGCGGCGCAGAATGAGCCAAGTATAGACTTCTAACCAATCACGTCAAGGAATACCTCGCATTCGCTTAGCCGAAGCTATCATCGTCGAGATGCCAAGGAATCCGCGGAAACCGACGCGATGTATCAAATTATAGATATAGAAATAGAGATACGCGAATGCGATTACAGCCCTATGGTAGAGATAAGGAGCTGCGAACAGGACTTAGCACAGTTGTAATTCCTAATATATCAGGCATATAAGGTATGCGAGACACGTTTCGATCAATAAGCTAGTTGCGAGAACGGTAAGTCTCGCCCGTATCCAGTAATGAGGCTCATGAAGCACTTACAGAACAGTTCGAGATATAACCAGCTGCACGTCGTGATAGTACAGGTTATCATTCCCGGCTTAAAGACTCCCTTGATACTGGTACACATATGCACACCCGTAATAGATGCCCGATACGGAACGCTGGAATAGGTACTTTACGTACGTATGAACTGGAAACTGGAAAGACCTCATCTTGATGTAATAATTCTGCATTATGTACTATGAAAAGTATGATGGATGTTAGGTAGATAATAAGAATAATATATAGGTAGGTCTATCTCATGTCTAGGTATATACTTGATGAGAAGAGCGCTATAAGCCATAGAGTTGGAAATAAAAATTTCGAGCAGAATAATCTCGTCGGGGCCAATAAGACAAAACCGGAAGCTCACAACAAGGCTACTCAGACTCAGCTAATTTCCTGATGACTGTTTTGGGTTTGATTTCGAGTTCGGAAGGTGTTGGCAACGGGCTAATAATACCCCGATTACTGTTGGATTAGAAGTGCTATGTCGAGAAGAGAACTATAGAGTACTGGGGACATATCAGCTAGCAGGGGAGGATCAAAGAAGACGTGAAGAAGGATTACTAGACTGTAACCTAACCGCCATAAATGTATAAAGATTTCCCGGAGTAAAAATGGTCCTGACCTTCACAGGTAAGCACCAGTGATATCAGTCACTTAAACCACCAATTTTTGAAATACTGAAGATGTATGGAAAGATTAGAAGGCTCGTATAGAGTAAGATGATGATTCCTTAGTAGTGGTTGGCTACATGTATGGTAGATCCATTTTGATTACTTGGCCCTTATACTTCATGTAGATGAAAGGCGCACAGTAGAACATTGTAAGGATTCGGCGGTGGAGATTTGGATGTATCTTCATTTCTGCCTTCGAATTCCTGGATATACTGACTACGGACATCCACAGTATATCGGGCAAAATTAACGAAGGAAAGGTATTTATGCGTGGTTCAAGGAGAAGCCGACGCGTAAGGCGTAGTAACAAATAGATGACATAGGAGTAACCCACGCAAGCCACTACAAATCTAGGGGCGACATACGGACGAATGCTGTAGCGCCCTGCTGTGTAAGGTACCTAGGTACCTTTACGTATGGAAAGACTGCGAAATTTACCCGCGTGGTGTGACGTTACTTTCAAAGAGCCAGTGAGCACAGCCACTTAAAACGACCGAAAGTGAGGGAGCAGCAGTAGATGAAACGACGAATGGGGAGTGCTTTTCCATTTTTCTAATTTCTCCATTAAGTTCAACATGACCACGCCTTACCACTGTTGGATATTCAACAACAATCCCTCGCAGGGATCGGAAATTAACAAGACAAGGGTCAAGTAACGATCGGCATGTGACCTAAGCGAACTACTCACATCGGATACCGAATGATCGAAAATACATAGCAAAACTCACAATCACAACGAAGGACAAGAAAATCGACAAATTGGGTTGTAAATATGGACATCGAATGAAGTAGTTGTCATAGGGATTCAAAGCCCATAAATACAATTAGGAATTAAGTACATATGCAATCCGAACCGTTGAGTTCACGCCTCATATTGCCATTGCCATCCCGGCTTTCGAATCATTAACAGAGAAAACCAAGATTGGTCGCTTAAGCAGCGAAGAGAAGAGCGGCGGCACCGACAGCAGCGGCGAAGAGACCAGAGCCAGCCATGGTGGAAGCACCGGCAGTGGGGATGGGGCTACCAGTGGGGTAAGAACCAGAGGGAGGGTTGCTAATAGGCATGTTAGAATTGTTCCAGGAATACTAATTCACGATATTACTTACGAGGCAGTGTATGAGCCGGTGGGGTAGACACCGGGGGCACCAGGGCCGACGGGGTAGCCAGTGCCAGCAGGGGCAGAGGGGCTGACAGTCACGGTCGAGTAGCTGACTGTGGTGGTGGGCACGCAGGTGGTGTAGGTGATGGGGATCACGGAGGTGCTGTAGCTGGGCTGCTCGGGGACCTTGCTGCTCAAGGTGGTGGGGTAAGGAGCAGACTCAGAGGCGGCACCGGTAGGGTAGCCTGCAGGAGAAGAGCCAGAGGCAGGGCCAGATGGGTAGCCAGCCGGGACAGAAGCGGAGGCAGAGCCGGTAGGGTAAACGGCAGAGCTCTCAGAGACGGGGCCGGACGGGTAACCAGCCGGAGAAGACTCAGCAGGGCCAGTTGGGTAGCTGCCGGCGGGGGCGGACTCAGAAGCAGAGCCGGTAGGGTAAGCGGGAGCACTGCTGCTGGAAGCGGGACCGCTAGACACCGGGTAGACGGTGCTGGAGGTGACGGTCGAGCGAGCAGGGCAGTCAGTGACGGTAGGGGCGCAAGAGGTGATGGTCACGAAGTCGGTCGAGTAGATAGTGCTTCCGGCCATAGCGGCACCAGCGAAGAAAACAGCTCCGGAGAAACGCATCTTGAAGGTGTTGTTGATATTGAACGTTTAGAAACGAACAAGGTAGTTTGTTATTTTAGAAGTGAAAGAATGTGGTAAAGCTGGAAGCTTAATAGAGCGCTGTGAAAGAGTGGACGACCGAAGTCAAAGCTGAGTCAAGTGACTAGAATAGCGGTGTTGGCTTGTTGGCTGAGGAGGAAAAAAGAAGAGGTGTGGACATGATGGAGGCGGTCGAGTATTAATAGCTTGACGAGCACAAAGGATTACCCGAATAGGGGACGATCCTCGTAGGTTGGGAAATTAAACAGAAGAGGAATCTCCATGGACCTTTGAACTAGCGCGTCCAGGGGGGTCCTTCTCGAGAAGCACATCGGCGGTGGAGGTTGTGGGTTAGCAGTAGGAACCATTACAGCCAACTGGGGTATGCCGAAATGCAATGGAAATCTGCTCCACTCAGCTTTACAACTAATTTGAACAACGGACCTACGTTCCTTGTTGTACGTTTTGAATCTTCAAGGAGGAACCCTTTGTGAGTAACGAGAGCCCCGTCTCAAAAAGAGTGCCTTTGAGAAGCGAATCCGCCTCCCCTCCCCCTTTAGCCCTCAAAGACCCTTGGGGGACTTCTTCGCTCAGCTTATAGGCGACATCATCTATTTGGCTCACGGTTGGCTACCTACTCTACGTGCTATAGTAGTACAATGGCGCTGTACGATAGCATCGTTTCACCAGTCTGCAGGGCGTAGACCAACTAACCAAAAGATGAAGGTGACGGATAGATCGATGGCTGATTCGTGGGTGGCGAACGCCGACAGGGGGCCAATACTCCGCAAAAACCGACAATCTTCGCCACATGTAAATTCGACCAGGATCTAAAATATAGCGGAGCTAAGTACCACCGAGAAGGCACTTTTAGAGGATGAGATTGGCTCTTTCGGAAGTTCACTAGCAAACAAGCATTGTGTTGTGCGAGATGATGACATCCTGTTATGTATCTTGGAGGACTTGGCGCTCTGGACGGTGAAGGAAATACCTTAGTTGCTTATGTAGGTAGGTAGACCTTGGATACCCTCGATATGAACAATTACCTAACCACACTTCGAATCTGTGAAAGAAAACGTCCTGGGTGTCTATTTGGTAGGTAGGTACATACTCACTTGCTTGTGTGCTGTACATACATATGTATGTACGTAATTCGTAATAACTTTTTTTTAAAAAAAAATTGCAGTGGCTAAAAAGGAGAAGCTGTTGGTAGTAGATTTAAAGATATGTATCAATTTACTTCACCTACACTCCCTACATTGTGTATGGTACATTAAGAGGCGTATTTTTCCCGCGGTCGGCGCATCGCTGGCTTGATCCAACGTCCAATATCTTTACTTTAGGGGGTTCTCCCTCCCTTTCTAAGCCCCATTTCTTCAATGCTCAGTGGCGGTAAATGTGCACCAATGCAGCCCCAGTGTTGCAGATGTGCGCTAATGCAGGAACACATGTTCGGTCTCCCTGGATTACTCTTCGTCCAAATTAGGTGTTAGGTGTTCATCTAATAGGGCGCGAAGAAACAGTCGTTGGACCAGATAAACGCCGCCTTGCTACCACCTGACATTTCGCCTCAAGCTCGCCTGAGCTCGCCACTTTCTGCTATTGGGCATTGATTCAAGGGGTTGATTTAATGAGAGCAAAATGAGAGTAACTGGGCTTGTTTAGGCAACTGGCTAAGCTAGGAAAATGGCGCGGCTAGCAACAAACAGTCCTCGACAATCTCTCCCTGACGATCCTACCCATGTGGACAGGTGGATTACCCGCTGGAGCTTTAAGAGGGTCCCCCAGTCTACACCTTTAACCTACCGTACCGAAAAAATCATCCGAAATAGAAAACGGGTCAAGTGTTATGCCAAGCCCATAGATGCATTATGTACCTATGAGGTCGCTCACAGATGCTCCTCTTATTGTGAAGATCCGAGGTCCTGGTTCCTAAGAACTGTTAGCCGTTACCGGTATTGCGTTTCGTGGTATTATATATACTGGTCAAAAATTCATTTAAAGAAAATTATACGAGGCTTGTTCCCTACCCCCCAAGGTATTTAATCACCCTTTTATTCACTCATCGTAGAGCAAGCCTTATAAATAGAGAGCGGGATAGGCATAGGTAAGCAGTTACTTGTATGTATGTATTTCAAGCATTCTTGACCAAAAAAGAATTTGTTATTAAGTTGTCGTCATGTTTCTTGATCTGCATCCATTGAAATCCTTCGGTTGGCGCCAGCGAATCTGTGCCAGGCAGATCATTGCTTGGCTTTAATTTAGAACGCGCCGCGTATCTTTGGACATATGCATATGCTTCGTAAAGAACGTGAATGGGGCACCACAGATGTCGAGAATACTCAGACGATCATCCCCAGTTCTTGGAAGAGCTTACTTTTCTCAGGCGTGGTCCGTGGACCAAAAGGGGAGAAGGATCTAATCAAACTTCAGCGTCAAATCTCGGTCTGATTGTATTCTCGTATTCCTAATCCGTGCTTTTCCCCTGTCAGATAGCCTTATCTTGTCAACGTATTTTCTTTTTCTAGGTATTTGTTTTTTTCCTTTTATGCCATGCGGTTCCCAACTCGCCGAGCTTCAGGTTATGGCGACATGATCAACCTCCCCTCAAAGCTTTGACAAGTTCGCAAATCTTCAGTTGAGTGAGAACTGAATCCGACGCTTGGACACACATTCCGTATAAGATAATCGAAAGCAATAACAAGCCTGTTGATTCGCAATCGTTACCAGAGGTCTTCTTGACATGTCAACATTAACGTCGCGACGAATCATACCAACCAATGGCTTGAAATATGGAGTTACAAGGAGAGTGGGATTGTCAACTATTCAAGACAGTCTTGATTGCCGGAATTGTTGCTTGCGATTCGCTATCCTAAATGACGAGCTATGATAATTGGCTTCCTACTAATGGTCAATCCACAGTTCCAGATGTGAGTTTGTTATAGAGCCGAGCAACTACGTCAGTTTGAACAATACCTACCAAGGCTCTAGCGACTATGTGCCTATCAATCGAGCAACCGAAAGTTACGATGTTTGACGAGACTCGTCAAGTCATAGTCTCAGTCTCGCCTTGTTTCCGGCCTCAGCAGATCAGTGGCAGGTGACTGGCACTATCGTGTACTTAGGCACCTACAACATAGGCAAGCAACCTGTGATCCAGCTAGTCAGCAATGAATGGTCCCGAATTGAACTCGATATCCCGTGCCAAAATCCGATGTGGACAACATCCGCTGGATTGGAGTGAATGGAGGGACTAAGTCTGGATGGGATGTCGAGCATCCTCAATCACAGGGGCTGGTAATATACAAATCTGATACCACTATGCATCGTCAGCCGCCTCAAGGTGACTCCTGGGGTTGAATACTAGATTACGATGCTGTTCGGGGTGTAGCCCATATTTTGCGTTGGTGACGGTCTTACTGATCCGAGGGGAGCGTCATAAAGCGAGTTCCAGGCACCTAATAACGTCAGCTATCATGATGGCCACGGAAACAAGACCCAGTTTGTGTTCGATTGGCTGGATTGCGGTTATTACATCTTGAAGTGAGTATGTTACGTCTTGAACTTGGAATTTCCGAGAGAACGACGAACGACGGGGGCCATTCCGGAGTGATGAACTCAACACTTTACACCGTTTTTACTAATCCCGGCCGAATGACAAATTCATGGCGTCCGTCACTGATGGGCACAGACATGGCGCCAAATAAAAGCTTGAGGAGGAGAGATGAACAGACAAGGCTAGTTCCCACAAGGCTGAATTCGAAAATTGGTATGCTAGGGCAACACTAAGATGAATGGCGCGCACCATCAATGTTAGTGGAAAACCACATGAGGTTCGACAGCTCTATCGAGGTCTCAATGATCTGGGTAGATGATATGTATGCGGGATATTTTGGCTAGCAACGGAAGGTTATGTAGATAATAGCATACCGTAGCTTGGTAAATTCTATGTAGTTTTATGGGATACACCTGTGGATAAAATCAGAAGCTGTCAATATTTTTACCTTTTTTTCTCTCCCATTAAGACAAGTTAATTCTCGATGGTTGCATATCCATGTCTTTAAAGAGTCTACGACTTAGGTCCATCGCGGGGGTGCGGGAAAGCAACTGGAAACTGCAAGTTGCTGGAAATGACCAGATTCACCGCCTGCCCGAATGCGAATAATTTTATGGTGTAGAATGATTTTATCGCTAAATCGAGTAGGTGGGGAGATTGAGCAAGGTGGGATGCGGGCAGGCACAATGAAATGTCCGTATATGATTGAATCAATACCGAACCCGAAAAATCAACCCAATTCACTAATACTTTCGGTACGCCAACCCTTACACTTCCAGCTCTTGAATGAACACCGCTATTCTACTTGATACTTACAAATCGCCGAATCAAATCATAGAGTGACAGCCTCGTCTAACGATCAAATCCTCTTCTCTCTTCTTTTTTTTCCGACTTGCTTCATCTCCATCATGGTACAGCAGCATGCTGCATGAATCTGCAATCACCAACCCATTTTCAGTCGTCGTTGATACTTGATATCGTTCGGGCACAGTTGAAGGGTTCGGATCCAGCATCTTGACAAGATGGAATCTCAGGTATATATAGAGAATCGCCCTATCCTCTTGACCTGTCTCTGTGGGATCCAGTTTACTGACACCGCCCCTGTATAGATCGAGAATGCCATCGAGATTGCATGGAATCCTACCTCCGACCAAGCCCTAAAAAGTCAAGCTTTCGATTACCTACATCAGCTACGCTCTGATCCTCAAGCATGGCAGGCTTGTGTTAGCCTCTTCACTAGAACCCCGAGGTCCTCCGAAGTCGTACGACTCGTCAGCCTCGAGATTGTCAATAATGCCATCCATGTACACTCGCTTGACACCCAGAGCTTGGTCAGCCTTCGGGATGCCCTCTTGGACTATGTCCGATCTACATACGGCACTAGTCAGCAAGCCGAGATAGACTCCTCTCCTTTGCAGAACAAACTCACTCAAACCCTTACTTTGCTCTTCGTCTCTTTGTACAAACAAGGCTGGGAAACCTTCACCGATGATTTCCTAGCTTTAACATGTCTTCCTGGTAGCGTCCAGCGTGACAACATTACTGGTGTGATCCTCTATTTGCGCGTCCTAGGCTCCATTCACGATGAAATTGCCGATGTTCTCCTTGTGCGCCAGGACAATCAGGTTCGCAGTCACACAGAGCTCAAGGATCTAATGCGAGCACGCGATGTAGGAAAGGTAGCTCAGTCCTGGCAGGATCTTCTTGCTTTATACGGCAATCAGAATGATGGAATAGTCGAGATGACACTCAAGATTATTGGTAAATGGGTTAGTTGGATTGACATATCTCTCATCATCAACGAGAATATGCTCAGCTTGATCCTCCCATTAGTCGGCCGGTCCAACGACACTGGTGGCGAAGATAAAGTCCGAGATGCCGCAGTCGAGGCTTTTACTGAGATTGTCGGCAAGAAGATGCGCCCTGCTGATAAGACTGAGATGATATCGTTCCTCAACCTACAAAGCATCATCTCCCAGCTCATCGGCAGTCCTCCCTTAAACGAGTTCAAGGGCACCCCTAAATATGACACAGACTTAGCTGAAGCCGTCGCCAAACTAGTTAACACCGTTATGGCCGATATTGTTCGAGTCTTGGAAGATCGATCTACTGATGATACTACTAGAGCCAAGTCAAACCAGCTGCTTCACGATTTCATACCCCTACTATTACGATTCTTCTCGGATGAATATGACGAGATCTGCGCCACCGTTATACCCTCCCTGACTGATGTCCTAGCCTATTTCCGTAAACTCCCAGAACTTCCAACCTCCTTTTCCGAGACGCTACCGCCGATCTTGAACGCTATTATCATGAAGATGCGTTACGATGAGACGTCGTCTTGGGGAAATGAAGATGAGCAAACCGACGAGGCTGAATTCCAGGAACTGAGAAAGAGACTTCAGGTCCTCCAAAAGACCGTGGCAGTTGTTGATCAGAACCTTTATGTCGATGTCCTGACCAATCTCGTCGCGAACACCTTCCAGACACTAGACGAACGAGGGTCCCAAATGGATTGGAGAGACGTTGACTTGGCCCTACATGAGATGTATCTGTTCGGCGAGCTTGCGATGCCCAATCAGGGGTTGGGCGCCAAGAATCAAGCTTCTCCAGTTGCATCAGAGAGGCTTGTGGCGATGATGACCAAAATGGTCCAGTCAGGTACGTCAAGTCGAATTCAATCTTCAAGCAAGCCACTATTCTAACCATAGCTTAACCAGGAATCGCAAATTTTCCCCATCCAGCAATTATATTGCACTATATGGAGATCTGTGTCCGCTACTGCGCTTTTTTCGAGAGCCAAACTTCACTAATCGGTCAGGTCCTCGAGAACTTCGTACGCCTTGTGCACCATGATCATGTTAGGATTCGCACACGTTCATGGTACTTATTTCATCGCTTCGTAAAGCATTTAAGAGCTCAAGTCGGAAATGTAGCCGAAACGGTCATCCAGTCTATCGGAGACCTCCTCCCTATCCATGCTGAAGTGCCAGGGGAAGATGCCGACGACGATATGTCTTCCGATCAGACGGATAATTCCGCGGATGCCATTTTTGCAAGCCAGCTTTACCTATTCGAGGCTATTGGGTGTATTTCTTCCACTGCTGCGACCCCTGTGGAAAAGCAAGCCCTCTATGCTCGGTCGGTTATGGACCCCCTGTTTACGGATATGGAACGGCACCTCCCGAGAGCCAGGGCTGGTGATGCTCAGGCCATACTCCAGATACACCATATCATTATGGCTCTTGGTACACTGGCACACGGCTTTTCGGACTGGACCCCTGGAGCGAATTCAGCGAATCAACGACCACCCCCGGCAAAAGCACTATCCGACGAGTTCGCTCGCGCTGCGGAAGCTATCCTCATCTCGCTCAGCGAACTTAACAGTTCCTCTGAAATTCGCACTGCTTGCAGGTCGGCATTTTCGCGCCTGCTTGGCGTGTTGGGATCCGCTGTGCTTCCGCAACTTCCCCAGTGGATTGACGGCCTTCTGTCCAGAAGCTCATCCAAGGATGAAATGGCCATGTTCCTCCGCCTCTTGGACCAAGTTGTATACGGCTTCAAGACGGAAATCTACGAAGTACTAAATCAATTATTAACACCTTTGTTGCAGAGAGTGTTTGGTGGTCTCTCGGAGCCAATCAATGGCACTGATGATGAGATCCAGCTTGCTGAGCTCCGTCGTGAGTATTTGACGTTTATCGGTGTCATTCTCAATAACGACCTCGCGGGAGTTCTCGTGTCAGAAGCGAACCAAGGCTTTTTCGAATCTCTGATCAACTCCATCCTGGCTTTGGCTAGGGATATTGGGCCCGGCTCGGGAAATCTTCCGGCAAGTCGGCTGTCATTTGGGCTGCTTGCGAAGATGGCTGGCGTATGGGGCGGCCCGGACGTAGCTAACATCTCAGCAAATCCTTCAGCTCCCACTGGGTCTCCTTCGCCTGTCATTCCCGGTTTCGATCAATTCCTCATCGATAGGTTCCACTCCGTTTGCTGGGAGGTTCTGCGCGACCCACAGTTCAACCCATCTTCGGACGCCCAGGCTAAGCAGGTTCTCCACGAAATCGCTGGGCTAGAGCAGGCTATATATCTCAAAACGGGAGAGGTATTTCTGCAACACCTGCAATCAACCCTTTTCCCAGGCCTCGGCATTGATGGAAACGATTTCCTACGGGCCATGACCACTTCAACGGACAAGAAGTCCTTTTCGAAATACTTACAAAGTCTGTTGAGCAATATAAGATGATTCAAATAAATGGTGGTACGAGTGGTGGGGAGATGATATGTCGCGAGGATAACCCTATGTAATTGCATAAACAGGAGTTCGGCTCAACTATACCAACCGCAGTTTCGTTGACTATAGATGAACGCAGGAATTGGTATTAGCTAGCAATGGCAGATGTCGTTGGCGGATAAAGGGAACAAGAGAGAGAAAAAAAAAAAAAAGAGACAAAAGATACAAACCTAACACACCTCCGATAGCTAACCAGAAATGTGACCTAAGTTGAATCGTATATGTATGTGCTTAGAACCGAAGGTTCTGTTGTTATCCCAGCCTCCCCTTTTTGTTAATCAAACCAGATATCCTCCAATCCTCTTGCTTCAATTTAACGTGACCTAGTTCAGCTGAAATTGAGCTTTTTACTTTCCGCTTAACTTCTTCAGCCTTATTTGCCTGGTCGTTTTAACTAGCGGCCTCTGACATACTTAGTTAATGGCTTGGGCCTCTAAGATTTAGCCATATAATCAAAGGGAAAGAAATAGCATCGTACCAAGGCTTACCTTATATGATACTTGATCCTAAGCTTCTGTTGCTAAAAAGGGTGGCTGAACAATATCCACTACTGGTTGAGTAGTAAATTACAAAATATGAACTTGGATACCGGTCCATCCTTACATGAATACTCAAAGAGTAGGAGTCACGTTCTACGTGTCAGATTATCCTCAAGGTTGTCTAGGAGATTGCTAGCTGAATTTAACTGATATGTCTTATCGTAGACGGCTATATAGGTACCTAGCGTCTATCTACACGCCCCCAAGTCATGGATAAGTGATTTCAACAACAATAACTAACGTCCTGCGAAATCCGAAACAAAGACGAGCCTCTTAGATCTACCATCCATAAGTCCTAATAATATTATCCCAAGTCCCAATGATAGTATTAAATACCAGAAAAGGGATGCTCGGTCAGGTTATCGGGGTGATATTAGCTAAGAGCAACTGCCTTGAAAGAAAAGGAAAAGAAAGGAGTTTCCCTGCCGTGGTAAATGCAAATATGTGCGTCCATGCAAGCATAGCACCAAAAGGTATGACTATTCAATAACAGATAATCCAGAAAACAACGCGAAGTTCCTGGCAGAAAATCATCGTGCCGCAGATGATGTCCCGAAATATCACCGTTTCCGCAAAGCTAACCCAGTCACTAACGCGGCCCTATAAGCTGCTTACCTACGGCTCAATCGAACGTAGTAAGCGGCGCATAAAGCCGGTGTTGTAGTTGACGCCAATGCGAGAAGAGAATACGTCATCTTCATCATCGTCGTCGTCGTCCTCCTCCTCCTCCTCCTCGGGAAGAGTAAATGAGTGGGCTGCGTGGTTGGTCCCTTTGAACTCCTGTCCTATGTGTCCGACATCAGTCTTCAGTGGCCCGGTCCCTTCCCACGTTGAGTAATGCGCGCTAGGCTCAGGCGTGCTGCCAACTAGAAGGTCGCGGCACTTCTGGATAGTCTTCCCCATTGCCTCGACGCTGGTAGACTTGAAGGCTTTGACGGCGGGGTCTCCTCTAAGGTTATTTACCGCGTTGAAGTCGTCTTGGCTCCGCACCCCCGCGAAGTAGTACATGTGGAAGGCACACATGTAGCGCACATTGTGAAGCTCTGGGTAGATCTCGCAGAATGGGCATTTTGGGTCTCGCTCACAGGCGCGCGGGATGACGGCTACGGGCGGGTTGCTGTTCGGGTGCGTGATGTAGGGGTACATGTCATGCTGCAACGACGAAGGCTGTACGAGCTGGCAGTCTCGTGGGGGATTCTGAGGGGAGCGAATTGGGTCCTCGCATAGGCGGTACTCATAGGAGTCGTTTCTGTAGTGTGAGGAATTCGACTTCTCCAGCGGTAGTTCTTGCATACTGCGGTCGGAAACGAGCCAGATCATCTCGCATGCGCATGTTAACCCGCAATCGTGAGGTGAAAGGGGGAATGGAGCGGTAGACTTGCGTTTCTCTTCTGGTGGCCAGAGACCAGAGGGAATCCTGTCGAAGGGCCTGTCGCTGGGGATCGGACGGGATGGTTGTTTGATATTCCCGGTGACGAAAGTTGCATTGAGCCAGGCAGTGGGCAATTGGTTGCTACTACCACCCGACTCAGCTGGGCTGGAGCTGCTAGAAGGGCCTGCGTCTCCATCCCCGCTGAAGGAGGATCCATTGACCAGGCGAGGGGAGCAGTTATAACGCCTTCTCGAGCTGGTCGAATTGGCAGTACCGGAGAGGACTTCGCTGAAAATACCCCTGAAAACGGGTTCGCTAGTCAAGCGGGAGGAGGCTTGATTATTACTCCCACTCAAAAAAGGCTGGCTGGTAGTACTGGAGGCAATGCCATTGATGCTTCTGTTGAAGGAGGTTCCGTTGGCCCGCCAAAGGGGGACCTGCTTGTTGTTCCCATTCGAATTTATTTGGGTATCACCACCGGAGGATGTCCCGTCGACCGGTGGGTTAACAGTCTTATCAACACCCTTCCAGCGAAGGGGAATTCTGCTGCTACTCGAACTAGTGTCCACCTGGTTGACACTTCTGTTGGAAATGGGCTGGCTAACACTTCCGCTTGGGGATGGTTGTTTGTTATCCCGAACTAAGTAAACCCCGTTGACACTTCGTTCGAAGGGATGTGTGACACTTGTGCTGGAGGAATTCTGGTTACTCCCACTCAGTTCAGCCTGGTTAGCACTATTAGGAGAGGCTCTGCTGGTGCTCCCGCTTGCGGAGATGCGTTCAAACCAACTAGGGATTTTGTTTACACTTTTGGTAAGGTCGACCACATTAACACCGTCGAAGATGACTCGCGGGAAACTCCCATTGAAGGAGGCTTCCTTAGCTTCTGTCGAGGGACCTCCCTTGGCCCTCCAATCCGAGATGGCCTTGTTAACCCAGTCGAGTGGTTGATATTCAATCCCACTTAGTTCGACCACACCGGAGAATGCGTTGTTAATCCGACTCATGATTGCTTTTCTGCCGGCTCACCGGCTGTTTCTCGCTCTGTTATGTTTTGGAGTCGAAAATGTGTAAGCGGGAAAGACGAGATCAACGTAGCAGGCTACCTTGGTAGTGGTTCCGTTACTCGCGACGTTCTGACCGGCACAACTATTGGGTGAAGAGGGGAACTTAGATAATACCCGAGTAGAGGAGTAAATATCGAATTGTGGATGTGAGAAGAGTGTAGATAAAATGGCGACTTCAAAGAAGCAAGAAAATCGACCGATCGCTGCGTTCCTGGTGTCGAAAGGCAGCCCCTATTATTGCTCACGGGCGATTGTCTCTTTTCCTAACGACTGTATCACTTACGATAGAGTCTCGCAGTGAAAATCGATATCGAATTTGTGGACTATTATTTCGTGTCCCGTATGATTTCGAAGATGCGAAGAGATTGAGGAAGAGAGATATCGATCGAGGCTGGATGGAGCAATACCGAGGGAATATTGAGAATATTAGGAAGGGGGTCGACGCATATGATAGTCAAGTAGCGGCAGATACACCCTGTCCTTAGTATGTAGTAAATAAAAAGAGGCGCACACCTTGGAAATTCAAGATTCAGAAGGCGAAGAGTTTTTTTTTTTTTTTAAAAAAAAAAAAAATTGGTGTTCGAAAACGTTGGGTATCACTTCTTATGCTGAACCGAACAGGGTTGACAGTTGTCAGAGAGTTGTCGGCGTGTAAGAAGTTGGGAAGAGATCTGGTTAAGAAGGAAAGTTGTTTTTATAAGTAGCCGGAGGGGATGATAATCACCTAGGTAATTAGCGTATCATTAGGAAAAGAAGACTCCTCCGAGAAAGTCTATTCAGTCGTTAGACTGATTACTCATGGTGTTGAGTTCACAATGGCTTCCTATTACGCGTGACTGGTATCGGAGATAGGACAATTAGTTTGTGACTAGGACTCCATATCATTTACTCTGGTTAGATGGAGACAAGTCTTCCACGTCACGAATAACTTTCTTCGTGAATGTTGATTAACTTTCATTCTTTGTATTTGTCGTGTCTACCTGTCTATAGTAGTTGTTTTGCCCCGATACGCGATACACGATAGGCAAAGCGCGAGGCGCGACTTGACCCAACCTTGCTCCTGATGGATAACCCATTTAGAGTTTTTCATAAAGGTAGGGTAATTTCTTAATCAACGAAGATCTTAGACTCGAGGTCGGAGTAATTTGAGAAGTAGGCATCAAACAGCTTTATCGCATGCTCAACATCGTAAGTCCCCCCGGTCTCACGAATACTGTGCATACTGAGCTGCGGGTTCCCTAAATCCAAGGTGCGCACGCCCAATTTAGCAGAAAGCATAGGTCCAATTGTACTGCCACAAGGAGAATCATTCCTAACAACGAAAAGCTGCAGTGGGACGCCCGCACGCTTTGCCATCTCTTGTAACAAGACAATGCCAGGCGAATTTGTGGCGTAACGCTGGTTCGCGTTGATCTTGATGACAGTACCTTTAATGTATAAGGTTAAAGTTATATTTTACTTAGTTCGAGAAGGTTGAAAACTTACCCTTGTTCATCTCAGGCTGATGATTTGATTCGTATTTGCCAACGTAGTTAGGATGAACCGAATGGGCCATATCGGCCGAGACGAGGAATGATGCTGCCATCGTCTGTTCAAAAGCTGTTGACAGGTCGATATCAGGATTAGAGCTGACATGTTCCCAAGATTTATCGGAACTCGAATCCCCGTGGCGGCCGCCAGCTAAAATGGACAGCCTGCGAACGACCGCCGGCAGGAGATCTGAATCTGCACCTTGGGCCGATGTTGAGCCAATCTCTTCATGATCGAAGCAAGTGATCAAGCGGATACTAGTTTCATTGTCGAGGCTGGTAGACGAGATAGACTCTATGAGTCCCATTACGCTACAGTAGGTCATGTTTAAGTTATCCAACCTGGCGGAATAAATGAACTCTTCGTTGAGACCGCCAAGGCACGACTTTTGCACATCGTAGAGCACCATCTCGAAATCAACAACATCGGTGACTTGTACTCCGGCGTGCTCAGCAATGAGCTCGATAATGTACGGGTGGTGGCGCTCGGTCATTTCCTTTAGTGGCTGGAACGTTTCCTCAGAGTGTGCCTCCGTACCCGACGAATCAGGTGCGCTATTCTGACCTGTCCTATTCAGCTCGGCAGCTACCATACCAGCGATAGGAAATAGCTCGGTTTCCTTGTTGGGGTTGAACTCGGAAGACCGATCAAGGTGTATGGCGAGGGTGGGAATACGAATTATGGGTCGGTTGACCTTAACCAGCTTTTGAGCAAAGTTCCCTTTTCCATCCTTGACCAAGACGCGGCCGGCAATGGATAGGTCCCTATCGAACCAGCTATGCCAGATGCCACCTCCGTATGTCTCAACACCGACCTGCATAAACCCAACGCTGCTCTTCTTGCTGACAGGTTTTATGCGCAAACAGGGGGAATCCGTATGGGCTCCAAGCATGGCAATGGGATTTCCCGGCTTCCACTTGGCACCGATTGCGAAGGCAACGATGGTAGAGCCATTACGGGTCATATAATATTTACCTCCAGGCCGGAGAGTCGAGGACCAGTTATCTCGCTCTTTGATAGGCGTGAAACCGGCCTTCTGTAGCCGCTCGATGGAGGATCGGACCGCATGGTAGGCTAGAGAGAGACCGCAGTGTTAGTAGAGGGAGGCGATTGACGCTGAAAGTTGCACAGTATATTAGGTTGGGGGCCATACGCGTAGGAGAGGCGTTCACGAAGTCCAAGAAGTCTAGGGAGGCCTTGGGCGGTGCCATTCTGCAAGGGATAGTACCGAACCGACGTTTAATCAAAGGCGAGATAGTTGGAGACGAAGTACGAAATCGAAAATAGTGGAGGGATGTCGGGACAGGGTGTAGGGGGGATTTAGCAATCATTTACACCTTGGAGCTTAAGATGATGCTCAAGTTGAGAGACGTTTCCGTTGTCTCAGGATACATGTAGGTAGTCTGGATAATTCCCCATCATAACTCTGCCACTAGTCAGTGTGTACAGTACTTTATGTACATAGTATGCCCCCATCACAAGTGTGGGGTCTGCATGCTACGTGTACCGTATACATGTATGTATTATGGATAGTGTAATTGATTACCTAAGGTGCCTACAGTACCTACATACATACATATATCATATATGTAGCCCTGGAGGTGCACACTGGCTTGGCTTGGCACAACATTCATTGAACGGTACGTGTTAGGTAGAACCCAACGAAAGCATTCCGTAATACATACATGTACTTGGGTAACCACATGATGTGATTCTTAGAAGTTTATCTACATACTTGTACGCGCTGTAAAGCCTTTGAAACTTTGAACTATCATTGATTCAATTTGAATCTGGTATTATCATAAAGGCATTTTCCTTGCCTATATAACCTACATGACGTACACATGTATGTAGGTAATGTGCCTTCTAATATATATATGTACATAAACTTGGTAAAAGCTTAAAGTTAGAGCCACACATATAGTTAGCTTTGAAATACGTACAATATACGTACATATATTTATTTAACTGTCGTTCGAGCGCACTTACATAAGGCCTGCATAAGGTAGATTTTGGGGTTTAGGATAATATAAACAAATATATCTAAACGATAAGTGTGAATCCTCACATCTTTACAACGATATTCAATTGAGGTTATTGATACATGTATGTAAGAATCACCAATCGCAATGTAATACGGATTGTCAAGATATAGTAGATATAGTAGGTGACTACGGTACATGTAATTACTGCGCTAATACTATTTTATGCTAGCGTCACCTCTATGTATTTACCCTACATAAGTTAAACGATCTACCGGAGTATTCCCTACCAACCCACCTACCGTTTTTAGCTTTTCTTTATTTTATTCTTTCCAAGGCTCTCTCCCTCTTTTCATCCGTTCCACCATTGTGCTATTAGTGCTACGGCGAATTCGATTAAGCTGATCGTCGAACCCTTGCAAGAAGCTTAAGCTCAATTTAGGTACCTACCGTACTATACATAATGTACACATTTAATCCGAAGACGAATTACATCTCTTCTGCTTCTAATGCTTAACTTTTCTTCAAACATGCTGTCAATTGGGAAAAGCGGGATTTTCAATCGATTGAGGTGGCAAATCTCCAGCTAATACAAGACTCACGTTAAAAAATACATAACGTTGGGCACCTCTATCTCTGTCCCGGCCCCTGGGACAATCATATTGCAAAACAGTGGACGCGTATGTAGTAGTCATTGCGTGTGCGTGCGTATGTGTGTCGCATAGAGTATGTGGCTTGTAGTGGTTCTAGAATGGGGGGAGGAGGATGAAAGGAATTTATCGAATCTATCCTTCTCTTTCCCTTCTCGGATATTACCACCTTCTTCCCAACGTGTCGTGTGTCACAAGCATAGACAAATAAAGCCGCCAGCTATCCGGCAAACTGAACTGGGCAAATGCAATCCGACACATTGGGATAGTCGGGCGCTCGCCACACCCACCGCCCGCATTCTGCAGGATGAGGTGGCGTTTGGATTGTCGTCAAGGATGCGCAGTGCCGTAGTCAAAATCTAAATACCCAGGATGAAAGGGACTCGAACAACTTACCGAGTTGTTGTTTTCCCCTACAAGACGTAAGCAGAATCAGGCACCGGGATACGACGGCCAGGCCTCTGATCGTTGGTAGCTTCTCCATTGGACCTAGTAAGCGAAATACACTTGCCGAAAGTCAGAATTCTAAAGATTAAAATACGATGGACCGCTGTCAGGGTAAGGTAATTCCTAGCCTCTACCTCTCATTTTAAACATGAGAATCTCAAGGGTCCCGGGAGTCTGATCTCCTCGTCCACATCCTCGGGATGCTCGAATTTAGTTGTTTGTCATTGTCTGCACTACGCCTTTGCATTTCCTCAAGATCCATGACCTTTGTTCCTTTAATATTCCCACAGAAGAGTTGAACAGAGTAATCTCTATCTAGGTGTATACCTGTCGCACACGGCCCTACCGGTCCCCCGGAAAGAGAAGAGAAGAAGGGGGAAGGGGGGGGCAAGGTTGTCGTTCGACTGTTCTTTGCGGAGGGATTCGGAAGATATCTTTCAAGTTTTGGGCTCCTCTCTGAATTTCGTCCAGGTATCAAGTCGTCTTACTACGGTACTCCGCCCACCTTTTCCCCAGAGGGTGTAGCCGGAATTGGTCCTATTATAATCGCTAAAATAATATGTTGCGAACTTTGCTCTTCTTTCCTATCATTGAAGCAGGAGTGACTCTGAAGAGAACATACGGATATTATTCCAATTGCTATGGTGCTTAGTATCAATCCTTGACGATTTTGAAGTCTGGCATGAGAAAGCATGCTCTTGGGTGGACGCGGTGTGATTCGTACGCAGACATACAGTATGAAATTCCCTCTTTATACTAAGTAATGTATGTAATGTACACATCGTGGTACTTTAAGTAGAATTTCGGTACTTGCATATACGCCCTACCCACTCTTCTGAAAGGCGGCCAATTATATCGTCGAACCAACCCATCTAGCACACCCCTGGGAAATCAGGGGTCTCTTCGAGGCAAGGGGCGTTGATTATTACGGTAGAGCAATCGCCTTGCTCAGTGTCGTGATGGTTCGAAGGAATTGGTCCACGAATGTGTACCCAATGCTTAAACCCGTGACATTACCCAGTCATCTAAGCCCTCATTCAGTTCGAAAATGCCCAATTGCCTGCTCTCTCTGCAATCGCGAGTCCAATCCACACAAGGTACCTATATCCTCCCGGTATCTAAGCAGAGACTTAGGATATAGTGCGCGGAGCGAACCTCATTGGTTCGCCGCACTACCATATTACACTAGCTGGCTATCGGCTACACTCTTAGCGGACTGCTACCTAATTCAGAGTCTAGACGTCGATGGCGTTTCATTCGATACAGAAGCTACATGTAGATAACCCGTGGGGGAGGCCGTCGATCATACAAACGTCTCGTACGAAAGAAGACTACTCACCCTTATATAGAAATTGGTATCATCTTACAGTTTTCATTCAACGAACATTGCTGTTCTTTGTGAAATATTACATAGACTAAAATGGCGAGGATATCTAACGGGATACATGTAGCTCCCGCTGATCTACTACATACCTACATACATACGTTCTGTGCTTACGAACATTGCGGGTCCTCTCCTCCCCCCTCCAAAAAAAAGCTGTACCTTTTCAAAAAAGTACATGTACGTGTAATACATGTATCTCAAAGAATGCATGTATTGGAAGTCAATTACAGCGATTAGGTACTTTACAATGGTACTTTACCGCATCTGCACCTCTGCGCCTCTGCGCTAACGTATCTTATCTTGAACACCGCCAGCAAGTATCGCGAAGTAGGTAGCCAAGGATCCTTTGAATACCGATGAATCAGCACCCTAGGACTATCGTCTTGGATTAAATTCTTAAATTCAATAATGCCCCTCGTATTGTTGCTACACGACAGCTCCGTGAGGACCCAGTCTTGAACTAGCATTGACAAGTAACGAACTCACCTATGCCTGCCATGCTATGCGGTTTACATGCAACCTTGTAAATACGTGGCATGGAACACCTGTAAGGGTTTCGGTTCCTAAGGAACCCGACAACGACGATAGACCTGGTGGTGCTTAACAGTTGAAGTGACGGCTCTTTTCTTAATCAATTTAAACGGTGTTTAAATTGATTTAAATTGAAGAAAATAAGATTGGATATATAGGGTGCTAACTCTGCTTCTATTCGGTCATTTGTTAAAACGTTACTCTTGCTATTCGTGTTATTTAGTTTCCCATCTTATTGATGTGTATTATATGCATACGTTTAAGGTATTCTTGTTTCAACTTGGTCGGGTGAGTGACGCTGAATATTTAACCTGCGTACCTATCTGCCTACATGTAGGTACACAATGCAAGACCTGATAAGAATAACGCGAGTGCTGAATTGAAATGGAGCCTACTTTTATGAAGGAGGATATTCATTAGGCGACATAAATACTCACATTAGTAGATGCTGAAGCCACCATGGTTCTTAGTATTTCGATTTGGTGAAAGCCTGGAGGCGAATCTGACACTTTCTGAAACAAAGTGGGAGCAAGCTGAATCTATTTTCAACTAAGAGCTCCCCGAATGCATAGCCTTAAATAGAACATAAGGTTGACATGTGAATAGGAGGGTTAAGGTAACCATGGTAGAATGTAATCTTTCTTTTTTCTTTCATCTTGTTATCCTATTTCATGCGAATTCAGGCTGCGCTTGCTCTATTGTTGTTCTCCCCCGAATCGCGGTATTAGATAGTTGCCCGGCTCCGCAACTTGACATGGTATAGATTCCGTCCGGCACCGAAAGTTGAGAATGCAACGTACTGGACAAGAGGGGCCTCGTTTGGAGTAATAAGGTGTTTGGGGGGCAACCTTGAAAGGATATTGAATACCTATGTAGAGTAAGCGCTTCATTAGTAGAGGGTACTAACTCGAATTTGGAGATATAAGTATATTCGCTCTAGGGAAAAATCGCTCTTGGTTGGGTTTGAAACGAGTGGTCAACGGTTCTCAATATTCGAGGAGCGCCAAGATCAATCTCCCGAGGCGGAAAACGTAGCCTTATGGTAGAAATTCAAGATCGAGCTGAAGGAACCAAATATGAGGCTGGCTCGATTTGTTATAGAAGTATGCCATATAATTACCTAACGCAGTGCTTATGATGCACTGCAAGGTGCCTCGCCCTACATTACTGATGTCATGCGTATCTCCTCACCGACACCTTCATCATGAGTTGTTAAACATACCATGAGCCCTCACCGTGAAGCGACGCAGCCACCGCTTATGAGATCGTAGTAGATTTCGATAATACAATATGGCAACCTCACCTACTTCCTGATTGATCAATTACCGTATGGCGCAAAGATCGCCGTATTATATAATCTTGGGTTAACATGGGATATACAGCCACCCCTGCCGTTAATACATAGAAATGCTTACACGAGGCTATCCAAGTAGCGAAAATTAGAAACGAACCTTGGGGATTAAGGTCTTGGCCATGTTGGTGTTCGGTGTCGGTGTTGGTGTTGGCGAAGTCGTTGGCGTTGAGTATTGTGTAGATTTTGGGGAGGAAGCTGATCTTAAGAGCACTGTGTTGATTAGTGGTCGTTTCTGACATTGGACGAGATGTTGGCGTGACACAATCCAGGGTCATGCTACCGCCCAATATTTCATTATCACGGGGTTAGCATGCGTTCGTCATACCCACCTTCGCATACCCAAGTAGCCTAGTAGGGTTGGCGGCTGTTTGCTCTAGAAGGACAAGATGGCGGCGAGGAAGGATACCTAGGCTAGTACATATACCAAACCTACATACATTAGGTGGTGCCGTTTAAATTCCACCTACATAAGGTATGTAGCTCATTTGGATCATCGTTCTATGATACACACGTACTTGGTGGATAATCAACACAAGAATTGTGAATTAAAGAAAAAAAGAAGAAGAAGAAGATATATTTATGGTAATTAACTCCTCCTATTTGCATTTCTGATCTGCCGAAAGTTTCTTAGAACGGTCAAGGATATTATTGTATGATCTCTAGTGAGCTCTCTTAGCAAGGGAATCTTAAGAGTGCTAGTTACTGCTAAACACTCCTCGGGGGTTTCCTTTGCCATCACTTTTCGCTCTTAAACAACCTTGAATATTCCGTACATACCTCTTACGGGTGCATACACACGAGGTATTCGCAAAGTATTTATGCTGGCTAACGCGTGGGCTATAAGCGAGGTATTATTATAAGATAAGACGGGGGCTATCTGTAGGTACTTGTGGTAAATACGGTAGTTTGGAGAGGGGATATGGAGGTTCGCTCCGGTTTATAAAGTGAGGAAAAGAAAAAAAAGAGTACCTACACAGGTAATTAACTTGTATTGTAGAATAAGAAGAGGAAGAAGAAAAACCACCATGGTTATTAGTATCTCAAATCGGGTACTCTAAAGTTGTCCTGGTTGCTGGAATAATACATCCATGGATAAGGTACACATACAGTGGCAGAAGTGGCTAGTGGCTAGTGCAAGTGGTCTAAATCTAACTCACTTCTAGTGACAGCAAGCAGCCCCAATCCAGAACAAGGTTGCCGGGGCCGTTTTTTATTTTATAACTTTTTCCTCTTCGAGATTGAGGTTAAAATGCTGCATCTTCCTGTTTGCACCCCTGTCTAATGAACCCGCCTCAATTTCGTCAGATTGATGAAGTGCTCTCTCAATTCTCCAAGACGCCCTCAAGCTGCCGACCGACACACACATACCATATTTCAACGATCATTCTCAAGGCATTCTCAAGATATTCGCCTTATTAGTACGGCGACCGAATTTGTGGTAACAAGAACTTCAAGGTTGTGTTACCTGTCTCTGCTATTTGCATTCGATCTCCGACAGCTCTGAAGCTTTTAAGGCTTAAAGCAGGGTCCTTGACCGTTCGTGTGCCTGTGTGCCTATGTGCTTGTGTGCCCGTGCTAACCTAGGTACATATACACTCATGCCAGGTACCTAGGTACGTACGCTTCACGTAGGACATTCAATGTTCATTACATACATACATATGTACTACCTACCTACATTTATGTACCTATGTAGCTGAGCCAGATGTTTGGACCCAGTTGAAAGATTTCGAAGAGCACCTACCATAGGAGTAGCGAAACAAAGCCAACCCTGAATAGGCATTCTTCTTCCCTCTCTTCTCTATTTCGGTGACCGCTTCACTACATAACTCGCCTTTCTACCTTACTCGATATATTTTTTTCTCTCTCGACAGTATATACCCACGTCGGGGTTATTCGGACCTGGCTGGCAGGTTTTCGTTTTCTACTCAATTCTTATTCTTACACATCACGTCTTTTCCAGTTCCTCAGCCAAGCTTTCCAAGCCTCATCGACGCTCCAGCCGACGCTCCTAAAGGTCCTGGCACGTTAGAAACCTTCCGTTGATCTCAACTCCCCGTGGTCCTCCGGTCATTTTGTGCCTGTTAAAGAATTCTACGCGAGACACCAACTGTCTTATTCGGTAAGTACCGTATTTCCTTTTCCTATCTACCTACGCCTACAGTATGTTTTCAACTTCTATTTATGTCCTATACTACGTACTTGTCAACTTAGTTTCGGGCGCAGCACACCCAAAATCTCGTTTTCTATCTTCTCTTTTTTCAAACTTGGGCGAGGGCGGAAAAATTCTGGCCAGGCTGCTTTGGTACCTTTACTTCCAATGCCGCAGTGCGAGAAAGTCATGTACAACGCAGGTATCCTCAGGATAAGTGAGCTTGCTGTCGCTACATGTACCTTGCAAGGTACCTCCACACACGTACTGTACCTAAAGTATAATCTGCTTGTTGGAGGACCGGGGCCACCCTGGTTGGAACCAATCACCTTTCGCCGTACTGTACAGTACCATACAGTAGCGCATAAGTACCTGTCAGTTCAGTGTACATTGACGCATCTTAGTCCCTGTTAGTCAGTGGGAGATCCCCAAGCAGCCCACTTTTGCCAATATTTGAATTCCCACTATTGGTGATCGATCATTCACAACTTGCACGCGGCAACCTTGTTTGGATGAGTGTCCCAGGCCAAGGACCCTACCGCTTGCTTGCTGTACATTCTACACTCCATGTCCATTCCCATCAATCTTCCACTGCCGCCTTTCTTCCTCTCTGCCAACCGTCACTACCGTCACCACAACTTCCTCTCTACACCTCATTATCACTTTTTCTAACTTTTTTTTCTATTTTCCACAACGGCCGGGGTTTTTCGAACACTTACCTCAATATTCGTCGCCTTCTCTCTCTTTTTTTCTTGTTCCATGACGGCCCACTCATTCGGAAAACACACTGTCGCTGCATCTGCTTTAATTCCGATACGTGATTTACCGACACTAACATTCGTCCACGAAGTGGTCTCTCGTACCTCGTTTCAGCCACGACCCCCGGTCCACCATCGTCGCTCGGATATCCCACCTACACCTAACCGTCTGACTTTCTCTACAACTGAGGGAATCAGAAATTACCGCCATCTTTCTCTACCTGCCTCGGCGCGACATCTAGTCTACGCTTATTTATCGTCTTGTCTTATGAGATCCACCACTTCCTCATCACCACGTACTACCATAGTCCAGCCGTGAATGCTTCGACGGACCGCACCTTGAGCTTAACTCCCGGTAGATACCTTGATCACAAAAGCCACAGTCCTTCCCCGACCGAGGATCCTAACGATCAAGACGACCACCGAAGCGCGGGCTTAACAAAACCCAGGCCTGAATGGACGTAGTCGGATCACTCTAGGCAGCCTGCAGCCTACAACGGATTCTCACCTTACTGCGAAGCAACCATTGACGACTTTGTCTTTCGTCCACCGTACCGTTGTGTTCGCGATAGGACATAGGAAGACCATTTAAAGAAACATCCATAATTGAATACCACATCCAGGATCCATTCACTTTACCCGCTAACACCTGTCAAGCTCGGAGCCGGCAGCTGTTTTCGACTTGACCGAATTTACTATCTCCCGCGGCCATGGCCGCCAATATGCCACAAATGGGCGGTGGCGCCCCAGTGCGGCAGCGACCACCCCACCAGCAACTGTCGCAGCTCGTTTATACGCAGATGATGACTCACGCTGGTCAGACTAACGGCTGGCAGGACCAAGTACAGACTAACCTGCGGGTGAGCAATGCTATGAACTTGTAAGTGTTGCTGACTCGGAATCACACGGACCAATTTGTCATTCTCATCTTATCATTCTTATTATCATTACTATGATAATCAACCCTCGAGTACTCAGTACGCTAATGAATTCTTAAGGATCTCTAACTCGTTCCTTGCCATGCCCTCTGTCGATTCGCAGCAGCTTGTAACGCATGGCTTAGCTTTTGAAAGAGAAGCCTTTTTGAACTCACCAGATAAAGTGAGTTATCTTACCTTGCTTCTTACTGAGGACCCAGAACTAATATTCGATCAAGGTCACCTACGACCAGAAGATTGGTGGCCGTGTGCAAGAGCTGTTCAAGCGACGCCAAGCACATGAGCAGAGCCTTCAGAACACCCTGAACGCTCAGGCCCAAGCTCAGGCTGCGGCTCAAGCTCAGGCGCAGATGTTGATGAATCAAAACATGGTGTCGAGGGGTATGGGCCAACCGCCGCAACAGGGATTCCAGCACCTCCAACAGCAAATGCAGCCCTCACCGATTCCTCAACAAGCCCATCAACCTGGAATGGGCATGGCCGGGCCGGGCGGCGTTTCTATGAATCCAAACCAGCAGGCAATGCAAATGGGTGCCGCGCAGATGCGCCCGCAAATACCAATGCATGCTACCTTAGCGAACTTATCAGCACAAGACAGGACGAAGGTCACTCAATTGGCTTTAGCGAAACTGAATCAAACTCCAGAACCGCAGCGGAACTCGCTCCGTATGATGCTCCAGCAGAAATTCAGCCCGCAGCAGATGGCGCAACTGCAACAAGAGAACATGGATCCGGTTTTGTATTTCTTCCAAAATCAGATACTGCAGGCCTCAAAGGGACAAGCTGGCGCCAACGTCGGCGGTAACCAAGCAGCAATGCAAGCACAGCAGCGACAGATGAACCAGGCCGGACAGCAGCTGGCTGGAGTTCCTGGTAATGAATTTGGTCCCTTCTCGAACGTCGAGAGCATCATGAACCAGCAAAAAGCTGGATTGCTCGCGCAGGAAGCAGGACAGATGGTAGTGCCAGCCAGCACTGGGCCTGGCAGAAATGCTACACCGCAGCCCATGGGTGGAATTCAGGGTCCCAATCCCGGTAACCATCTAGGGCCGAGCCAGGCTGGTATCCCTAATCAGATGCAACAACAATTCAATCTACCACAGACTCAGCAACTGAAAATGGACCAGAGAGCTGCCCAGTCACAGGTGCAGATCAGAGCCCAAGCCCAGGCCAAACAGATGCAGGGCCAGCCTGGCGGACTTAATGGTCCGGGAACTATGTCACACAGTCCTGGATTGAACACTCTGAATACCCCAGTTCGCCGAACACCCGTCGGCATGGGCCAGGTCGAGGGCCAACCACAAATGGGCCAACCCAATGGGCCTTTCGGGCAAGGTCTGGATCCGCGTTTCAACCAGAACAACCAGCGGCCTCAGATGGGCGGAAACCCTAATAATGCGCAGATTATCAACACTATTCTTTCACAGATGGAACCTAATCAGCGCAATTCATTTATGGCTCTGCCACCCGAGAAACGAAACGAAATGTTTATGAGGTGGACAGCTGGAGCTAGAGCTTCCAACCAGATGGCTGGCCGTGGCCAACAACCTCAACCTAACCAGTTCGGTCAGGGTAATCCCATGGCTCAGTTTGGTCCAGGGAATAACGTGGGCCAGCAGCCGAACCCCAACATGCCGATGACTCCCCAGAATCAGATGCTTCTCCAGCAGCAGCTGAACAGAATGCGGAACAATATGCACAACCAAAATCGGCCACAAGGAGCTCCAGACACGAATGCGTTTATGGACTCCTTGGATGTTCCGCAGAGAATCCTAGAGCAATTAAGGTCGAACCAAGCGATGCCGCAGGAAATCAAGAAATGGGGGCAACTTAAACAGTGGCTTGTTCAGAAGAACGCTAATCCTAACATGATTAATCAACTTCAAAACTTGCAGAATGTCCAATTTCAGAACATACTGAAGCAGAGAGCCGCAGCAGGCAATCAGATGCCTCAGCCCAATATGCCGCCACAAGGACCTCAGCCTCCCGGTGCGCAAATGCCTACGCATCCTGTTGGTAACATGGGTCCTTTCCCTCAGGGTCTTACGATTACAGCTGCGGAATTACAACACGCCAAAAACCACGAGAGATTTAGGGGTATGCCGGATGATAAGATCAGATCGACCTTGCTGCAGATGAAGATGCAGTCTTTAAGGGCGAAGACGAGCGGACAGGCGCCGAATACCCAAATGCAAACACCTCAGACGTCCCAACCGGGGAACGCCAACGCTGCCACATCGGCTCCGCCGCTGAGTGCTCCTAACGTACCGCAACAACGACCGCAAAATGTGGGGCCTGACCCTAATGCAGCGAATTCTACAGTGACCGCGAGGAACAACAGGCAACCACAGAATAACCGCCCGCCGCAGACGGCGTCCTCGGCGCCTCCCCAGAAGAATGGCCTGAAACGAGCTAGCACAGACGACGTGGTGGAGGTGCCTAATCCATCGAGTACACCAGTTCAGCGTCCACCATCTCAGCAGGCGCAGGGTCAAGGGACTATGTCTCAAATGCCTCAACTGAACGCGGCACAGCTTGCCAGCCTTCCTGCCGAGCAAAGGAGCAAATACGAGGCCATGCTGAAAAGTCGACAGGCAGCTGCAGCTGGAGCAGGTGGTGCTAGTGCGCAGCAAGCACATATGTCGGAAGAGATGCAACGCCTCAAAGCCATCGGTCAGGAAGAGCATATAATTGCGGCGAAGGAGCCTTATCACGAAATTCCGATGACCCCGGAGCAGTATGCAGATATGGCTCAAAAGATCCAATCTATGGTCGGAGAGATGGGCAAGATTAGTAAAATCCTCGGCCGCTGGTACACTCTAACTAGGGATGACAACCGAGCTAGAATGTTCTTCAAAATGGTGAGTTTCTAATCACAACGGTATATTTGGAAATATAGGTAGCTAATGTCAATCTAGCGACTTCGTTTAGTGAAGCAATTTGTGGACGGTGACAAGATGACAACTCTGAAGAAGGCATTCTCTCTGAGGCCAAAGGATTTGGACGGTGTAAGGGGTATGCTGGAAGGCATGGCTAGGGACGTTGCCACGCAGTATCCTCAAGTGATGAAGAGGAACCTCAACCAGCAGCAGAATGCCTCAGAATCGGGACCTCAGCAAGGGGCTAACGAAAACACCGCGACGCCGCCGACTGGTCAGCCGGCTCCACTGAACGCAGCTAACCTCGAAAAGCAAACACAGGCTCTGAGCAAGATGCACCACCAGCATCAGAGGACTGCCAGTAAGAGTGGGCAACCCCCCGCTGCCCCAACCACCTCGCAACCTCCGTTTCCTTTCGGTGCGCAGTCACCTAATGGTCAGCCAACGTACATGGGGAAAGCTGCTATCACGGCAACCGACCTTCAATTGCCTGCTCGGAAGAAAGCTAGGACTGGAACACAGTCTGGTATGGGTTCAGGCGGTCCCAGTGCCAATTCGTCTCCCCAAGTACCAAAGGCAACGTCACCCGAGATGAAGCGAACGGAAACCAAGCCAGCTCCGAAATTGCAATATCAATGCCCTGAGGAGAGCTGCGAGGCACATGGCATTGGCTTTGCTACCCTGGAAGCTCAGCAACATCATGTCGAGGAGGAGCATGTGAAACCTCGCGAGAACCCGTTCAAGTTCGTCACCGAAAGCCTAGCTACGGCGCTCGGGTTGGAGCCGGACGGCAATCCGAAGGCGCCGCCGAACGCTTCGATGACAGCAGCTGGTGCCTCGCAAGTGTCTGCCCCCTCTATGGCCCACGACGTCTCGAAACAAGGCCAGACGCCCACGAGTAGAGCGGATGCAACTCCAATGTCTCGAGATTCGTCAATGAAGAGGCAGGGCAGCGCTGCAGGTTCTAAACCCACAGAGCTATCCAAGACAATTGCTGGAAGGACAGGCACGCCGAAGCCTGATACCGGGTTCAAGGGAGGAGATGGTACTGTAGGGTCAGGGAAGCCGGCGGCGCCCGTCGCTGACGGTGCTTGGCAGATCACAACCATAGATCCTGCGGACCTGTTCAATAACATCGGCGGCCTCGAGAGCGGTGGCAACGGAGCTATTGCCGATATGAGCGTGTACCGGGCAATAACGCCGAATGACACACCAGAATCCAGCAAGGACAGCGCTTCTTCTGAACCCAACAGCGACGTATCGGAAGGGGTTTCGCTCAATCTCACACTAAATATGGGGTTCGATGTATGGAATCCATTTGGGGGTGGCCCTCACATAGATTTGGACGCTCCTGATATGGATCTTACGGACGTTGACCTGACTGGTGGTGAAAACGCGTTCCCGGCGTTCTCATGGGATGACGTAAATATAGATTTTACAAAGGAATTCCAGTTAGATACGAGCCTGTACTCGCTGGATACGATATGAGGGGTTGAGTTCATCTAAAGGCCTTCTAGGTGGAATCCCTCATTCTACGAGGGTAATATAGCCTGGGGACGATGTTAGTTGATTGTTCTTCATATTTTCTTTTGGTAGGGGTAACGAGGCGTCGGCATGGACAGGCAAAGCTATGTAAGCGAGGTCGTGAGGGTCGGCCGGAGGAAGGGCCTTAGCGAGGGGCGTTTTCGGACTCTTATTGTTTCGCCCTCTGGATTATTCTTTCTTGGGTGTGTCTCTGTCCTCATGATCAACGGAGGGCCGGGCTGGACGGGAACGAGGAAAACTTATCCGACACGATAGCGAGTGATTTAGTACAAACACTTTTACGTCTTAAAGGAGACAGCTATATAGAGCTGTGCGGCGTCACGATACCCATAAAAATATAGGCGAATAGCGAAAATAGTACTGATAACTAACCTTATTAACTACCTTATTCATAATTATCAAGTTTCAATCGTGCGTTAGGTGATGTAGTCAGGCGCGTCTTGAATGCTTTACGCCGATTCTATACGTGTATGTAAGTGACTGTGACTACATGCATACATACATACATACATGCATGTCACAGTGTATCATGGATGATGAGGTCAGGGTCGAGCCGCGGCGCGGGATAGCGTCACTTAACAGACAGTGATCGACTGCGAGGGTGGGATGGCGGGGTTCGCCGGGTAGATAGCATGGATAATGGGCTGATAGGCAAGCATACGGTATGTAGGGCAACTATGGGTCAGGTACCTGACAGACTAGCAGGGGTCCCTTGACGATCAATGTTACATTGACATTGACATGAAAATGACATTAAATTATGCTACACCCTCCAACCCTGAAGAGGAAATAAGTAAACATTAAGGATGCATAAAAGAAGGTTTCATAAAATATGTATATGTATTGAGCGACGCGGTTCATGAAGCGCGGCGCGCGACTAGAACTAAAACCTTCTTAATGTTAAATAAATCCCCGACGGCCGCAAATAAATTGACAGTTCATGCCAACATCCCTCCTCCCCTCCAAGCTTCCATTGCATTCTCCAAGAAGGGACCTTTTATTTTTGTGAACCCGAGGGTAAACCGTGTTGTTGTCGTCGTCGTGGTCCTAGTTCTCTATCTGTTTCATGCACCTATAGAATTTACTATCATAGCTGCAGGTGGGCAGAGAAACTCGATAAAGATGGATACTTCACCGAGCAAGCGACGCGTATTAGCTCCTATGGACGCCAATTCTAGAAACCCGACACCTAATTCTAAGCTTAAGGTGTCCGAGAAACAACTTCTATATCCAACCAGTCATACCACAAAGAGACGGCTGGATCAAGAGCCTATTCATCAAGCCTCGCAGTGTTCCTCAGTGCAACCAGCCAAGAGGAAGCGCACTTCGATCGACGGAGATGCTCATCTTACAGCTGAAAACCATGAGCGCAGCTTCAGAAGAGTACGCGCGACATGTATCTCACCAAATGTTGACAGCATCAGCTAATGTGATGGCGCTCTAGGATCCACCCAATGACGAGGATAGCAATAGCAATGACCGCGATTCTGCTACTGAAGATCAGCGGTCAGAATCTCCTGACGAGGAGTCATCAATCTTCGATAACTCTGCCATCGACACATCTGAGGCTACCATGATAACAGAGCCGGACGCAGAGGTAACCGCACCAACGCCTCCGGCCCCGCCCCGCCTGCCGCGGGCTATGACGCGTGAAGAGGCTCGGATTGTAAGTGGAATGGGTGCCATAGATGTCTATGGTATGAGCGTACGTAGCTAATGCTATGTATAGAAAGCCGAGACTCTAAAGCTGAGACTGGGTCTCGCGAGCTATAAAGTTCGTACGGGACAGACGGACGTACCATTAGATCAACTCCTCAAGGTTGGACCCCTCCTGGGTAGTGGCAAGTCTAGACAAGACCAACGGGGCGAACAGCCGTCTATGGCCCGTCTTCTAAGATCTACAAGCTCAAGGTGTGACGAAGAAGGCGAGCAGCGAAGTAGACCCGCGACAGCAACGCGGAAGGCATTACCCTCGGCACCGCCTTCTCGCCAGGGAGACAGCTTTGATCGCGGGCGTTCACCAGCAGGTCCGAGATCGTTGCCTGAATTAGCGGCCGCGTCTCTAAATACGATTGGAGCGGCTACTAAAGACGAACGATAATCTCTCGGACAGTATCGCCGGGAAGCTACCAAATTTGCCTCGGAGCTTATTTTGGCTTCATGCTAACTGGCGTTTTCTTAACAATATACAAAGCATGCAATGGTGTTGGGAATGCATTCTAAAAAGGGGGGTCTATCTGCATTGACGGGTTAGGGGTTCTTTTTAGCTGGCGGTTTTTTTGGGGGGGAGGGATGGTTTAGATGGAAGATCTATTTACGTTGCTACACATCGCCACAAAGAAGCGAGATAGGGAAAATCGGGGTTTCAAATCGGGGTTTCAAATCCGGCTTTATGTTTGCTATCGGGTGTGAATAAGGGAGGGATTAAAGAGAGGGATTAAAGGGGGTATTAAATGGGGAGTTAAATGGGGAGTTAAAGGGGGGAGTTAAAGGGGGGAGTTAAAGGGGGGAGGAACTTCATAACATGGCTGGCTACCTTAGGTACTTATTCAATTGGGAAGAACGATCAACACTCAAGGTTCATATGTACCTCAGGTGTGATTTCTCGGTATCTGGACCTACATAGAAGCCAAGGAAACTGCTGTCTTTGCAAAACTCAGCTAGAGAAGTCAGGACTTGAATGTCATGGCCGTCAAACTTTTTTTTCATCCTTTTACCATCTACACACACACACACACACACACACACTCGCCCACTCATCCTTAATAACAACAACAACAACAACATAAACATAAACATAAACATTCCCTTCAAATCATGTGTTCAACCGTCCAGTTCACCTACCGCTGCGGCTGCGTCGAGAGCACCACGTTCGAATGCCCAGACATTACCACCAACCTGACCTATCCTCGCCGCCGTCGCCGTCGCCGTCGCTGCTATGGTCCCTGCAGATTCATCTCGACGGTCCTGGATGAGAACTGTTATGACTGTTCTGGGGTAGCCGAATTGTCTACTCCGATTCCAGTTGGCGTCTTGCGGGATCGCTCGCTCAATGTGCCCATACCGCGCCCTCCTACGCCTATAATGGGCATGGATTTGGGTATGGTTCTGTTTGAGCTGTAGGGGTGATTTTGAGTGAGAGTCCGGTTGTGGGTGTATGGCACTATGTGACAGGTCGAAGTAGGTATGCTTGTAGAAGTAATCCTCGCTATATCTGCTAATGGCAACCAACTAGGTCTTATAATGAGGGCTTGCCTTTTTTTTATCTTTTTTTTTTCTCTTTGCTATAGCTATAGCTACACAGAGAGACATAATAGCAAACAAATTATACACCGATGTAAGGTTTCGGCATAAGATAGCAACCAGTCTTCAGGTAATGAATGATTCATACCATTACAGGTCATGCACTGTATCTGGGTGAACGAGAACATGACTCGGGCTTAGAAAGCAACATCATCATATAAGTATGTTCATAATATACTCGTGATATTCCTAATATGAGTAGTTCTCCTACTTACTAGATTGGGACTGTTCGTCCGCCTTGCTGTGTTCAACGTCCTACATATGCCAACGTTTTGACCCTTAATCCCTCGGCAGTACTTTCTCAGCCCCCAAAGTCCATCTTCAACGCTATACTCGGTTGGCCCGTGTTATTAGATCCTTTCGTTGGTCCGCTGGTCTGCCGACCTGACCGGATAACCTCCTCCATGAAAGCTTTCTGGCCCTCGTTCATTGCTGCCACGACGCCCCTGAAGCCAGCTTGATCTGCCGAAGCTAGTTCCAACAATCGCGCACTCGTCTCGTGGTATACCTCAGCACCTTCACTAGCGGCCCGGGAAAGCAGAGCTGGTACCACGACAGACATTGCAATCTGAGAGTGACCACTTCCCAGGCTTGCCACATACTGCGTTAGGGTGTGCGCTACTAGTTTACGCGCGTCCTCTGGATCCTCTGGCTCGGTATCCACCACAAAGGCGATGAGGCGAGGAAGAAGATAGCGAACAATAGATTGGTCAGCAGGCGTCGGAGAGGGTTGCAGCAGGAGAGATCGAATGCAGTTTGCTGCGATTTTCGCCGTCTACAGTATAATCAGTGATAAGTCGGAACCAGAGAATGTAGGGGGGTCCTCACCATGCGATCTGTTAGACAATCAACCACTTCATCCAGATACTTCGTGACCAGACGATCACCAGTTGCAAGGCGATTACTTCCGCCCGTGAAGAGAATCGTAATCGCAAGCAAACAGTTTTTAACACATTGTAAAGAGGTTGGTGCCTCGCGCTTCTGCGCATTCAAATATATGGAAAGATAGCGGCGTAGGCAGCCTTGTAATTGCATGTCGGTCACAGACCTTCCCTCCGCCGAGCTGCGAGAGCTGGACATCGTCGCCATGAACCTCTTGAATATTGGTAGAGCTTGGGGGACAATGAGCTCCTGGCAGGACGGTGTAGCGAGTATAGTGGCAAAGATGTGAATGATACATGCATGCAGGTCCGTCTTAATAATTGCTGGAAAAACCTCGGCCGCATCTACGATAGCGTTCAATGCGGTTCTTATAAGAAGAACAGCTTCCTCGGTCAGGTGATGGCGTACTGGTTGATTTGCCTCGGTTAGGTTGGGCAATAGTCCAGAAAGTACCAGAACGATTATCCTGGTGAGCTCAAACAATTGCTCAATATCTTCGCTCAAGTCGCCGTCGTCAGGCTGCTCCTCTTTTCTCGCCGAAGGGTGAGCAACGCAGAGCGCGCGGGCAATTTCGACTATAACTCCTTGAACGTCGAGGCCTTCTGTCAAGACAAGGCGATCTAGTAAATCCATCGTCTCAGAGAAAATAGCTTCCCGATAAATGGCGTGACCTGAAACACTCGGGTGCAGAATCTTCTTAAGAGCCTGGAGTATTTCGAGCGTTTGTTCTTGGGTGGCTAAGG
This sequence comes from Hypoxylon sp. EC38, assembly GCA_002120335.1. Classification (NCBI taxonomy): domain Eukaryota; kingdom Fungi; phylum Ascomycota; class Sordariomycetes; order Xylariales; family Hypoxylaceae; genus Hypoxylon; species Hypoxylon sp. EC38. Next base: position 577,118 of record KZ111249.1, on the reverse strand, counting down.
AGTCAGTTTGACCCGATCTCGTCGCCAGGGCCTCGAAAGCGATACCGAAGAGGACGAAGAAGAACGCGACTGGTTCGTCACGGTAGTTGATATCGACATTTCTGGGTTGCCCGTTCGTGCCGGGCGCATCCGCTTCCTTCCCATCTAGGGCGTCGAAAACGAATTCACTGTCTTGCTCAATAAGGCTCGCAATAGCGTCGACGAGTTTCAGCCAAGAGTCCTGATAAAATTTGAGCAGCGTCTCCCGGTTTAGGGCTGCGTATATGGTATCCAGGCTACCCGACATAGACGGCGGACCCAACGTCATCGAGATGTCCGGCTCAAACCTCAACCGAGCAAACTCCCGCAGGGACGCCAGCCACAATGGCGTCAGTGTACCGATGTGAGGTTTCAATACATCGAGCAGGTATCTTTGCTCTGAGCTAGCAACCTGGAGGTCTGCCCAGGCCGAATAGACGGACATTTTAACCATTACTTGAGCGTTGGAGCTCAGGCCTTTGAGATCGCCGATTCCAGCATTCTCAGTCTCGGTGGAAAAGTTTTCGAGAGCGGTGACGAGCGTCTTCAAGATACGGCCCATGCGGTCGACGTCTGTTACGATACCCGTGGAGATAAATGCTGCGCATACATTAACGGCCTCTGAGGCAAGTTCGGGAGACGAATCCGCAGCGAAAGCAGGAGTTAATGCCGAACTGATTTGCGCTTGGTATTGTTCAAGGAGCATTGCCTCCTCAAAATCAGGATCTGGTGTTTTGCCAAACATTCTAAGAACGTCACCAATGATCTTCAAACCCCATATCCTCAGTTCTAACACGTTGGACGTCGAAGCCGAAAAAGCCATGCGGATGACGTCGGCGATCCTAGCCTGGAGCGCAGACTGCGCAGGTGACTCGCCGTTTGTGGCGACGTCCTTCGCAATCAACACAAACATGTCATTCAGACAGCTCATTGCGAATGTCCTGACCTGCCAACGCAGAGGCTCCATTTCAGAACTCGAGGCGGCGTCTTTATCGTCTTTCGCGGCGCCAGCGGCTGCAGCAAAGCCGGCAACCTCCTCATCCTGTAGATCGACGGTGGTGGTTTGTCGTTTGACAGTATTGCCTCGTTCTTCGGGGGGTTTCTGTCGTGTCATCTTGAGTACATTTTGGCAGCGAAGAAGCCAGACTCCAGTTTCTGTCAGCGCAGTCTGACGCAACCAGTTCCGGATAACATTACGGATTCCATCATGGTTAGGTGATACGTCAAGAACAAGCCATAATTGGTCCTCAAAGCCAGGATTCGCCGCCTCTAGTACGTCGAGGGAATTCCTCTTCATCAGATTGTAAAGACCATCCACAGCCACGTCGCGGAGGCTAGGGATTTCAGAGTTGAGGTATTTCTGTAATGTTTTCACATAGTCGCTGAATACCATATGTCCTGGGGCATATAAAGATAAGTGTTCCAAGCACCCGAGGCTTTCGCGCTGTACAACAACATCTTCCTCGCTTTGCAACTGCCCAACAAGAGTAAGAATTAGTTCGCGGGATTTAGTAGAGTCCTGCAAGTCTGGTCCCACGACGTTTATCAGAGAGTCGACGCAACGCGTTATCGCAGCCGTAGTCGATAGCTCCATTTCTAGACTCATGGATATAGCAGAGGATACTTCGGAGTGGTGAGTGTCGGAGAGATACAACTGGGATACCATCCCGAGAGTCCCAGAGACGTATGGTGAAAACCCAAGGCCGGCAGAATCAGCGGCATCCGCAAGGGCCTCAAGCGCCCAGAAATGGACCGTCGGATGCGGATCATTGCATAGCGACATCAAAATGCCAGTAATGGTTTTAAGATGGTACCCTGCACCCATACCGCCTACCTTCGCCTGAATAGCGCCCAAGGCCATGGCGCATCCAGCACGAGCGCTGGGTTCCCGGTCGCTCACAATAGTGTCGACCAAGAACTTGATCTCGTGGTTAGTGAATGCATTGCCGCATGCGTTGCAGAGCCGAGCTATGGTGCCATAGCCTAGACTGCGAACGTATTGATCTGGGTCAATTACAAAGCCCCTAGCCATCTCCTGAAGTAGCTTTTCTACCGCCAAGTTGGTAATATTGCCGGGTGGAGATTGGGTCTCCTTGACCGCAACCTTTAAGGCTAGGAACAAAGCACTAGCGACATTGACATTGATAGCCGCCTTGCGACCAGGATCACGCTGCAGAGAGCCGGCCGAAATGAATGTAGCTATTTGCTCGAGGACGCTCTCTTGCACCTTGGCCGGCGTGAGAGGGAATACAAAAGCAAACAGCTGAATTGCCGTATTCACCACCTCAGTAGCCGGGGGATCTGGGAGATTCTTGGAGGGGTCTTCTTCACCTACGTAGAGGATAGCAGCATCATGCTCTAGCGACGGGCAAATCGGTGACAAAAGGAGGTCATCGATAATCTCGTCCGGATCCGCCTCATCAGTCTGTGGGTTGTCGTCTGAGTCATCCTTCTCACCGGGGAGACTCTTGACTTTGAAACCGCGGATAAGGTCGTTTACCCCGAAGCCAGAATTATCGCCCACGTCCCAGATAGCCTCAAAGGTCCCCGCAGCGTTAGCAATAGATGCACTCAAAGAATTAGCCGCATAATTTTCCGGGTCGGCAAACAGAGATATCGCCAGAGTAAGAAGATTGGACTGCAAGAGCGCCTCGCTGCCTCCAGCGGGACTTTGATTCACTAACATGGTATAAGACTGTAAGACTCGTCGTTGAACCATCATGTCAAGGTCTTGTAGTTGTAGAGCAGGAGTCAACCTCTGAGAAATATCGTCTGTGGTCTTCTTTGAAGGGAGCATCTTCAGGAAGACACTGGTGTTCTGAAGCATGGTAGCAATGCGCTTCGACACGTCAACTGTTAATAAGCGGCTGTTGAACTGAAGGAACGAGAGAATAGAGCCTAACGCGCATTCTTTAACATGAGTCAAGTAAGAAACTTCGAGGATGTTGCGATGAGCAAAATTGTCTTTGGCCAACGGTTTTGGTAGGGCATTCTTCCAGAGGACAAGTAGTTGTGAGAGATGAATCTTGACGAAATTGGGACCTAGAGACATGAGGCCTCCAAGAAGGATCCAAGCAACCTGGACCTGCGTACTTGAGACGCGAAGTTCAGACTGACCGCTGGACTTGAGGAGGTTAGTAGCCATGGAATAGACCCGGTTATTGATATCAAGGGAGCCATATAGCGGGCGAGATGGGCTTGCACTCAGAGTTGCAGCCAATCCATGCGCGAAACCAATACATCTCCTCGGGGAGTTCCTCGCCCCTACAAGGAGGGACAGCTCCCTGCTAAGGCTGTTCATACAAACAGACAAGCACGGTAAGAGCTGCTGCGGGCATGCTAAGACAAAAGTCTTCATGCAGTACGAGGCAGACACCTGAACACTATAGCTGGGATGCTGCAGAACCTGCAAAAGTCCATCTCGGCACGACTCGGCGAAATTGTTCGAGGCAGATCCAAGTGACCTGATGAGCGAAGCCACCGCACCAAGAGCTGCAATCAGAGTATGCTTTGTCGGCTCGGGTCGTTCCTTGAGTACTTGAGGGTAATTTTTGAATATGTCATTGATGAGCATTTTAGCTACAGCCGTCTGGCCCGATTCCCCGAGAATCTTGCGGCCAATCACAACTTGAAGGATGGTATCGACAATTCGACGTGAGATAAGGAGTCTATACCGATTGTTGACAATGTTCTGATGACCTAGTAGGTCGACAGTCAAATACTCGGTGATTTTTATGTAGTTTGTTTCGACAAACTTCTCTCCTAGCCTCTTCAAAACTCTTCCATAACACACGCCAACGGCTGCTCTGGCTCTGTTCGTAGTAGATAGTCGAACATACTGAGTCGTGAGAGTCTTGAAAATGTCGTTTAACGATAGAACAAGGTCTTGGCTCTTCTTCCCGGGCGCCGGGCTACCAGGCCGTGACGGAATGTCCTCGTCCTCGTCCAGCACGACGCCTGGCTGCGTAGAAGCTCGTTTACTAGCCTTGGATTTGGACTTTTTGATTTTGGGCAACGAGCTGGCACTAAGTGCAACCTCAGAGTGGTTTTTGACCATGGCCTCGGCCAAGCAGTCAGCAGCAGCATGTCTCACGTGCGAAGAACTAGAGTCGATAGTCTTAAAAATGGTCGACTTGAGATTCTCGAAATCGCTAGAATTCTCAAAGTACGAGGTATGTTTAACCAACAACTTTAGACAGCGACAGGCCGATACGACAGTTAGAGCGCCTTTATCGCCGGACGCCGCATTCCGTGCCTGCTTCCAAATGTCCCTAGCGATACTCTCGTCCAAGCTCGTTTGCACCATACCAACAATCTTGGTCAGGGCGACAAGTACGGCTGCGCGCAAGCCCGCGTGGCTTTGAGATGACTTGAGCAACTTGACGAGGGCGCCACAAGCCAACTGGTGCAGGCCAATAGCACTATCACCAGCAGCGGCATATACATCTCCCAAGCAATAGACAGCAGCATGCCTCGTTCGAATTTCGGTTTCGCTCTTGGATTTCCCGCTGGATATTATAGAGACCAGCTCATTTATGGTATCAAACAGCAGTTTCCTGTCCCCATTTCCAAAAACATAGGCAAGGATCTTGCCGAGATTGACTCTTATTACTCGACTGGGAGAGGGCGTGGATAGGTTGATGATCTGGAAGACTTCCTTCTTCAGGTAGAACTGTTGCGCAGTGCAGTCATCGGCAGATAAGCGATGGACATGTTTGCTTAAGGAGGATACGAAATTTAGTAGGAACAAATCCTGCTGCTCGGCGGGAAGCGACTGAAGCTTCTGGAGATCGAGTTCTGGATTAGATGTCGCCGTGGAAGAGATGCGCGGAGGAGCTGCGGCTTGAGTGGTGCCGTTAGACTCACGAAGAGGGGAACTTGGCGCTGACATGGAAAATCATGGGTATGGTTGTTGAAGCACTAATGTTAAGTTTCGAAGCTACCACCTGAACCGCGACAGAATGGTCAAGGACTGCAGATGTAAGGGTCGCGGATAGAAGAGACGTTGCAAAACTTGGAAATGTTAAATAGGTACTATTCTTGGGAAGGTTGTTAAAGGGGGGCAATTGGCATAATGGCATTCATAATTTCAAGTCAACATCCAATCAGAGAGTTAAGCTTTTTTAGTCAATACTTGGTACGTGTACACTACGTACGCTACGGTAGGTACATACATTGTAGGCACGAGCCTTCTCCAATGTCCCTGCATTGGAATCAAATACCCTATACTGGATATACTCCCCAAATTGGTTTAGCTCCTGAGGTTCTTACATGCGCTACATACATAATACATGTATGTACGTATAGAATTACATGCTGCTGGTATCGTACGGCTGTTACGGTGACCTAAATGTACCTCACCGGACGCAGGTGTACAACATCCATGATTTTAATGGGTCAGCTTGTACCGAAAATATCTTGGTCTACCTTACCCATTTCGAGAGCACATAACATTGAACTTTTTACCTATATAGCTACATACCTACATAGGTAGACATCTCTTAAACACTCAGTCAGTCAACGAGCATGTCCCACCTCTTCTCATTCCCAATCCGAAGCCTTACGTCGACTGCTTCCACTGCCATATGCGCTCAATGTCGTCGTTCATTCACTTCGAGCTCGGTGTTCCGTAGCGGCCATAATCGCTGGTCCAAAATTCGGCATGAGAAGGGCGCGGCCGATGCGAAGAAAAATATACAGAGAAGTACTTTCGCAAAACACTTAACGCTCTACTCGAAACGTCCGTATTTTACATGAATATTCATTAGTCCAATTAGGAGTGCTGATGATGCTCGAGATAGTATATGGCCCAGACCCAAATTTAAATTCACAACTAGCCTCGGTAATTGCTGCCGCAAAGAAAGGTATTTGAGAACCTAACATGGGTAGAGAGGATTGCGCCCTCACGGAACCATGGCCTAAACCCGAAGGCCCATGAGAGAATCATAAAGAACATATCTAACGGGGATCACGAGGATAGCCGGCATGCCGAAGGCTAGTATTGATGTGGCGATCGCGCGAGGGCAGGGAAAATCTTCAACGGGCGTGGGGCTTGAGAGCCTAACAATCGAGGTCATGATGCCACCATCCGTTGCCATAGTGGTCGACGTCGAAACGGAGAATAGACAGCGAGCCCTACAAGAACTAAGAGCCTTGATCAAGAAGCATAAAGGCACTATTACGCCTACCGCATTTCTATTCTCAAGACTAGGCAGGACCGTCTTAAAAGGCACGGGAGGCGACTTTGACGAGGTCTTGATGCAGGCGCTCGAAGCTGGTGCTGAGGACGTTGAGCAAGACGAAAACGGCGATCTGGTCCTATGGACACAACCAAACACAACCCACCAAACAGCGCAGAATCTAAGCAAGGTGATACCAACAGAAATTCTGAACTCCGAGATTATATGGACCCCCACAGCGGACAAGGTCAAACTTGACGACGACGAAGCGACGGCCGCCATCAGTAAATTTCTCAGTGCACTACAGGAATATCCGGACGTCCAGGGAGTCTAGTGAGTTATCTCGCGATATTCTATTGCTGACATGTTTTCCCAATAGCTGTTGCTGACGCGCGAACGTTTTAGTGCGAATGTTGAACGAGGGACTATATCTGAAGAGCTTTGGAACGCAGTAGAAGACAATCTCGACACATAATATCCAGGCATTTGTTGTACAATAGGTATGTACATAGATGTAAACTATGTTGTACATGAGTGTCGTGCTATCAATACCACGGGGCAGTCCTATCTAAATCCCGTCCTTGCAAAGAGCGGAGAGATGAGCCTATGAGCCTGTGCCCCAGTACTCGACGTGAATTCGAATTGAGGTCCAATGAATGCATTGGTCGGATGATTATGTTCCCATCCCATTTTGTATCCCCAAACGCCGTTGAAGTCAGTGCATAAGATACAATCCCGTCGTCCTCATTCCCATTCAAGGGATTTGCGCATGCCTCGTAGAGCCGTATCGACGGCTAGTCTTAGCCCACCCTAGGATCTATCATTCCCTTGGTCCTCACTCGGATGCAGCGGTGGCTGTCTCGTCTCATTCTCAAGCCTCTTATCCCTGAGGTATAACCGTCGCGCGCGTAGCCGCTGTAACTCGGCGTGAATCTCGTCTTTGTCAAAGGGCACCTTGTTCGCATGCTCCGGCTTGGGCCAGAAATCAGGCACGGAGAATCGCTCGTCGAGGTTGGTGCCGAAGTAGTACATAATGCCAATCGGGAACATGACATACATGCCGAACTATACTAGTTAGCATGCAATCCTTATGACGAGCAGGCGAAACTATGGGGGAAAGAGAGAGAGAGATACTAACCTTGAAGACTTCCAGGTTGAGGCCGCCCATTATGAGATATGTGCAGTTCGAAATGGATTGGGACAGTTCGGACGAGGACTACATGTAGATGTAAAATTGAGTGATCACGTTGTATCTTGTTGAACTTAGACTGCCGAAGAAAGCTTCCAATTAGAGCAGCCGAAATTCAGCATACCACCGGAGTACTAACAATCTGATTGGCTTGTGATGAAGGCTAACAATCGAGCCGGGATATTCATTTTCCCCGCCTGGACTTTACACAATAAAAGAATAATATACGCATACTTGAAACACGAATATGTATGTAGTTAAAGGATAGGTATTAGATGAATTGAAGATATCCATGAAAACAACGCACCTCAAAGCGAAGCCTTCATACGAGGAATTTAGTTCAGCTGCTAAAATAAAGAAGGAATATAAGAAATGTGGCGGTAGCTTTGATAGTTGGACTCGGATACTTGAGAGGGAAAGCTGGAATCACATATTCACAGTAGGCGGACGGCATGTGCAGAAATATTATTACTATTTGGAGTTTCTTAATAACTCCTCTGAGGACGACCGCAGCTCTTGGTAACTCTCCACGCTGCCAATCCTCGTCTGCCAACTACTCTTTTCAAAGTAGCCCAGACACCATCTTCCGCCCAATCCAAATCATCCAGGTTCAAGTGTTTGTTATACCTCCAAACCTCCCGAAATCTAAGCCCGTCTAGTCCCTTGTTTTCCAAATATGGGTCTAGCCACGTCGACGAAAGTGGCGCGATAAGGTACGTGCCGTTTGGCTCCTTGAGGTATTCAAAACTCCTTCGATCAGCCGGCGTATCACATGTTGCTATCTGCCACAACTCCTCTAGTAGTTTATCACCTTCCATTCCCGCTACATCCCTCGTTTGGAGGACGGCGTTCTTCCCATTTAGAAGCCAGATCGGCGGCATATAGGTTTTCCACCATATAGCTTGTGTCGCATCCGGCTGATTGCTCAGAAATACTTGAGCTGGTACGATGCCAGCCTGATGGTATGTCCCCATAAGGAGACCGAGAATCACATTAAAGCCCACCCACGCACTAATCCAAAGATTCCGATATGTTGGGTTCTTCGGAAGCCGTATAGATGAGAGTAGGAGCGGTACAGTTGGGAGCAAGAATCGAGCTTCTTGATGCTGAAAGATTGACAGAACAAACACTCCCGATATTGCTGAAGAGAGTCTGAGAGATAAATGTGGCTTCGTGAACAGAAGAGGAACGCCCGGGCCTATAAGCAGTGGGAGATTGACCAGGATGTGCTGGTACCAGGGGTGCAATCCGTGCTCTGCCAAATTTGAGGGCGAGAGGTTATATTGCAGATTATTTAATGGCGTAATAACCGGATGACGGTAGAGGTCTGACCACGAGATGGAATGTGGAGTATAAAATGACGTGTCAAGCAAAATGGCAATTAAAACGGTCAAAAGTCCAGATGCCGCCATAGCGACGAAGGACAAAGGTCTTAGAAGGATAACGGTCAGCAGCCTAATGCCGAAAAGGGACAAACGACTCACCTATTTTTGAAATGGGGTATCAATCGAAGTCCAGGGATAAGTAAAAATGCAGGAAAAGTTATTCTATTGAATACGCCGAACACAGCTACAATGCCAAGTACCGTCGACGCCGCCAGGGAAGAATTCTGTACCAGCTCAGGGATTAGTTCATGAATACGGACATGGGAATATTGGTAGTATTGGAATGCAACCTACTGAAGCTTCAAGAATCCGCTCTATGAGCACCAGGCACCATGCGACCACCAGAGTCTCGATCGAGTTGGAAAAGGTATGAGTTTGAAAGGTCCAAGTCACATACGAAGATGCAACTAACAACACAGCGACCCGACGGTGTCGTTGCGACTGAACTAGCTCATGAATAGCCCAGTCCTCCAGGACGAAGCTAATGATGAACATCAGAACACGCAATGTCCAGAACACGGCGATTGGTGGTATCTCGCCATCGTTCCCGTTACCAATCCACAGCCACCTTAGTAGGAGCATCGGTAGCCCGTACACAGGCCATAATGGAAACACGCTCCGGATAGGGTGGTCGCTCGTAAATTCCCAGGTCAGTCGGACAGGGTAACTGAAGATCTGGCCTACAAGAACGTGCGCATGTCAGCTAGTTAAGCTTAGAGACCAAACACATACGGCCACCTACCAGCAATGACCTCAGGGCCTTGGAAGTTTTCATCCGGGTGAAGATAGCTTGGCGAGAGGGCGAACCATATCCGTACCAGAACTAGAACCATATATGTACGCCGCCACATGATTCTACCTCGAAGAATACATTTGAGTTTATAAGGTACAGCAATGCCGCAAAGAAGACGTGGTTAGCCGTCGTAGTTTGCAATACACGTTTGCGTAGCACGGTCAGTCGTAGTCGTAATCGTAATCGCAGTTGCAGCCGTAGCTATTATCGTCGTCGCAAAATAATCGCGTTTGTGAAGTCGCAGTCGGCGGGGTTTTCTTCGTAGACGCGACAAATATTTCTATCCGATTAATGGTGAAAAACGCGCCGGATACTGTATTTAATCAATCACCCCTCTGAAAGTCAGCCAAGACTTAACACAGTGAAAGACTAGGTTTGTTCGAAAAGCTTTGTTTGTATCCTAGACAATGGACAAAAAAAAACAAATATTAAAGCAGCAACGACAAAAACATAAAAGAAGGCATGAACGTATTAACAAAATGCGATAAGGAGAATATATATATTAGTATAAAACAAAATAAAAGAAGGCCGAATATGGCAATGGTAATAAATTACAAGCTACATAGGTAAGGGTGGGAGGTAAGATGACACGGGTCACGAAATTCGACATCACAGCACATGGTCAGCGATTTTTACCAGCTGTTTGGGGCAATCTGGGCGGTAATGGCTGCATCCACTATGTACATCCGTCCCATGCCCACCCATTTATGCATCTCTCGATATGTACCCTCGATACCTGTCAATCTCATAGGATTTTCTACAGGGATCTAGGCTTGGCAAGGCTAAGTACATATATGTATACCGTTTAGAGACAGGAATGAGCCATGGATGCGGGAAAAGAAGCTATTAAATCTTATTTACTGGGCCAACTTCTTGAGACATACCCGTTTAAGCTTTCCAGTATGGCACATAATGGTTTACCCACAATAAGGCTGATAGGAATTCCCAATCCACCTTTCCTAATATGTTGGTACTGTTCCGACGATTGCGTACATGGTAGTATGTTGCCGGTATGTTGCGAACATTCAAGTCCCGCATAAATGAAACCTCTATTTCGAATATACGATTTACGATTTCAGAAGTCTTCCAATCCACTCTCATTCCCCACATGCAATTCTTGAAATCTAATACAAGCCATTTAAACGGAGTGGAGATATTGCTGCAACCTCAGTCGTACATTGCATTCTTAACTATGTAACCATATAGCGCCATTAATGATCTCATAGACAATGAATTGTGCATATCATTTATTTATATTCGGTGGTTATCTACAGTAGAATGCTCATTGACTATCAGCCTACCATAACCGTCTTATACACTCTTCTACACATCGGCTTTCCGCCTTGTTCGAATTGACTATCTTCCGTGTATGATTCTGATCTCATATACTACCAAGCCAGTATAGCAGACCGCCAAAGGCCACGTTAATAATTAGATGCTGGCCCAAACTCCAAGCCATGCTGTACAGATACTTTGGTGAGAACACCGTCCATATGAATAGATGCGTCCTCAATGCTGTGCAAGCCGTCATCACAAATACCAGAGTGACTGCCACAAACGTAGTCAAGAGAGCCGTGTGCTGTCGATATACGGAACCGCTGCCCTGTTTCGTAGATCGCCTACTCCGAAGTAGTAGCATGTTCGAAGCCGACGTCCACCAAACTGGGATAGACCAGTTGCTAATGAACGTTAGGGCTCCAACAGCAAAGATATTAAACCCACTAACTCCGTTGTATGCATTCGACAGATCTACACCAGAGATCGCGTTGGAACCTCCCATTGAAAAGAAGGAAGAAAATTGAAGGAGCAGAGAGGATATCGTAATCTCGGCTACTGTCAGGTTAAGCCTTCTTAAATACAAGTAGATGACTTGAAATAGCAAGAAGAGCGGCACATTAGTGACTCGAGACTGTGTCAACGCAAACATTGTATACAAATGATGCAGAGTGCGCATAGCTAGGCAGAAATTAGCGTGTGCCGGCATTCCGCCCTACATCGTAGGAAACTCACCATTCATCTTCGAAAACTCGGTCCGTGACACTACAAGATTATACAAGGGGTGTATTGAAGTGAGCCCAAGGCCAAGGAAGACTGCTCGCGCTCTGTTTACGAGAGACGGCCCATCGAATATGTTAACGAGTGTCCTTGCAAGCCCAACAACTAGCTCGGGGGCATCTTCGTTAGTGAAAGCGAGTTTGAAAGATATTGCAGACGTCGTAAGCCCCGCAACCAAGGATCCCAAGATAGCAGTCGGCATGTCTCTGAGGTCGTTGAATAACTCCACCGAAACAATCCCATACGTCGTAATGACAAGACACCAAAGTAAGATTGGGTTCGGTACCACAAAACTAGTCACAATGTCAGGTTCGCCAGCGAATTTCTGTCCGGTTTGGTTCCATCCTCGAATGAGCCTCATAGCGAAAAGTGCAATGAAGCCCATCGTCAAGGACTGGAGTGTTGCCCCCGGCGCCCTGCACTTGTATTAGTTCTGCAAGATGGAATATATAGCGATAGTTGGAGTCTCTTACGATTTAATGGCAAGGTAAAGCAGCCACGCAGATGTAATCCAATACCAAAAGTGTTGTTCTTCTTCAACATAACTGCTGGCAAACATCATAATACCATAGAGCAAGGTAATCAACACAAACGGCATTAGACTAGAAGCTCTCGCAGGAGTTGAGGCTGCTACTGCGTATATCGCCGCAATAGACGCCACAGCCGCAACCGATCCACCATAAGCCAGCATGGACATATTGTAGTTGCTAGCCATACTACTCATTAAGGCATGCGCCTTAGAAAGCCACTGTTACCTGTCAGGACGTTGCTTTGAATTTAATGACAGGTTTAATACCGCACCTTTGACGTATTCATAATCCAGTCATCTTCTAGGTCGTCCGTCGATGTCTTGCGGGCAGTTGCATTGATATTTTGCCATTCGCAAACTAGTTCTTCAGCCGGCGAACTAGGCTGGTCACAGTCCGGGCTGTATTGCTTGCCCGTGGGTGAACCACCATAGGTTGCAGCCACAATATCGAAAATCTGCTTTGCGTTTCGCACAAGAATCTGGAACTTGTCATGTTCTTGCAGGTGTTAGTAAGGGTCGCACCAATTACGAAAAGATTGACTTGCTCTCAGGCCAAAAGGGTAAAAAGTCCAGCATGAAAGAACCCAGGCTATTCTTGGGTACCGGGAATCCAAGCAAGGCGGCAAGAGTCGGGGCAAGATCAGATTGCTCGACGACATTATAGTACTGGAAATCTTCGACCCAGTCCGCCGGCACTTTGACAGGCTTGGAGACAGCCCTTAACTTAGGCGAGACAAACACCAGAGCAGGTGAGGTTTCTCCAGGGGACGAGGCACCGTGGTTGCCAGCGTCGTTCATGCCGTGATCTCCGCAGAATACAAGCAAGGTTGACTGTAGATGGGGCTGTGTGTCCATAGCCTCGTAAATCATACGAACAATATCGTCCATTTCTCGCTGCTTCGGGATCATATTTGGGCCTCGTGGACCGGTCTTGTGGCCGATGTGGTCGAGACCGAGATAATGTAAAACCATTGTGCTCCAATCATCAGTGCGCAACTCATCTGGAATGTGCCTCGTCACATTATTGTCAACTTCCGTGAAGTCGGAAACGAAAAAACTTGAAGTGCCATCCGCTCGATCGAATACACCAGGAAATAACTTCAGCCATGTGTCATCGCCATACATGACTAGCTTTCCAGTCTTCTTCGCTTTCATCTGAGCAAGCCAAGTGTCTTGAGCAGCGAGAGTGGAAGACGTGTCGGCTTCATCAAAATTCAATATAGCATCGAGGAAAGAAGGCGTGGAACCCGTGGTGATAGCCTTTATTCGAGGCATCGTGATAGTCGGCGACGTGGCATGGGCAGTAAAAGGGATGGCAGCCCCATCGGAAATTAATCTAGATGCTCGTATCAGTACTACATGACACAACTCAGCATCGACTTTACCAAATCTCAAACCCTTGCGTGAAATCAAACCCCGAGCCATCTGTATATACGAAATCGCTGGACTAGTCAGTCGGACAGGCGCATAGCATCGGGTGGCGGTTGCGCTTAGACGACGAACCTGCGCAATGCATCGATGACCATGAAGATTAACCGGTCGAACGGCGCTTTAGGCGGTGGTCCATATTCTAAGGTCTGATATTCGGCTAAGCCAGGTAGGAAGGGTTTATAGGGAAAGAAACCAATCGCGAAGAGGACAATCGCAACAGGTATGAGGAGATTAGCTGCGACAAGAAGCACGGTCGAGACAGGAAGGACATGGTGACGGTGCATGACCAATTGCGATACGGAAAGCTTACGTTACGGGACAAAACGGTTATAATTAGAAGTACGAGTTAGAGACCGCTTTCACCATGCCCCATTGTCTAGAATAAAAGAAAAGCGAATAAGAAAATAAAAGAGAGAGGGAGGGAGAGTCGCGTCAAAGATAGACTATGAAATCCAAGCGTGTTGGGAATATAATTGAAAGTCGAAATTGGTGGAGCCTACATTGAGCCATAACATCATGTACCGTACGTATAGGTGGTGTATTGTCCGGTATACATACCTACATACATGTAGTACAACGCACTATGTAGGTATTGCAAATATGTACATATGCGCATGTTACAAGTGGGGAGAGACTTTTATCGGCCCACTAATATACGTACATATAGAGATCAGACATTAGTGCTACACTACATGTAGCCAATAAGCCCCCCGAATTCCGTCGATTAACGTTCCACTTCTGGAGCTTTCGAAGACGAAGGTTCCGTCATCCGATACTACATATTCTAGTATAAAGCGTCGTCGTTGCAGAGTTGACCGCGGATTTAGCTTCGAGCTACCTACATGTATGTATAGGTGTATATGTATATCAATTCCATCCAATTTTGCAAAAGACTTGACAGCTAAATCCAACCGTCCAAAAATCAAGAGCCAAGTGGCATCATGGCCACCAACAACTCATCAGTTAACCCTTTTATCCGCTTCAAAAACCACATTGATAGCAATATCGAACGGGGTTTCCAGACAATCTTCGGATCACTAGCAGCTATGGAGACACAGGAAAAGAGCACCATGCCGGCCAATAGCCTTGAACGTCATCCCGACAGAACCAAGCCAGAACCATCTCCGTCGAACTCAAACAAACCTGATTCAGATAGACATGATGTCAGTGCAGACGACGTCCTTTCCTGGGCTATATCGTCTCCATATTCTCCTCTGAATCTTGAGTCCTTGGCCCAACCTCGCCCGAGTGATGCACCTCGCAAATACCCAGATTGTTTTACATTCCGAGACGCATTCGAGGATCTCCTAGCAGTGAACTCTGGGCAACCGCTTTCAGACTTACGGAGGCTTGTCTTCGCGAAACATTTCGAACATGTGCGCTATTTCCCATGGGGTATGCCGGTTGAAGACTGGGTGACTGCTGTTGGACGACGAGGCCTTTGGGGTTCATACTTCCCACTTTCGTCATCGGCAAGGCGTGAATTATCCTACGGCTTCGTTTCACCCTGGAGGATGTTGCAAACGGAAGAGAATAGATTCCGTCAAGCCCAAGCATTGACCTGGCCGGACACTCCCTTCCCATACTGGGAACATCATCACCCACGGTGGCACTACACCTGGCATAGAGGCAGAGAGAAATCACATAATGGAACAGAAACGACAGAAACGACCCAGCAACAGGAAGCGGAAGCAGAGGGTGATTTATACGCGGCCATTCAGTCGGACTTTGCTACAGACAACCGTGGAGGAACAAACGTCGCTCAAAGGGACCTAAGGACGAAGTCTGATTCAATGCAGGATAGTAGTTTGCCGGAGTCCAAGGAGGCGCCCATCTCGCACACGATCGAAACTCCAGATGGTGGCAAGATCCTGAAAGAGGTCCGACGACGCAGTTACGGCGGCGGGACCGAAACTACAACTATCACAAAGCAGTTCGATGCAGACGGCAACTTGATAGCACAGGGTGAGGAGACCACGAGAACATGGTCGTGGAAATCTCCGGAGAGAACTTCACTATTTCATCAAGGGGAAAAATCACGTCCAGATGATGAGACAACAGCTTCATTCGAGGCAGATGTAAAAACAACTACTAGGAGGGATGAGAAATCTAGTGGCTGGTTCTGGACAAAATAATGTGCAGATTGTTCACACCCACCTTGGTTTTGGAGGACAGTAGTATTGAATTCATACCAGCTCAACTCCTTCAAGCACTACATTGCGTCTATCATGCGTGCTCTCAACTTAGAAGCAAGAAAGGGTATACGTTTTGGTGAATACTTCCATCTTTAAGTCGTAAGCCCTTCTATAGTGGCGCCCAATAATTAATAAAATGGCAAGCCGTCAAGGGCGAGACTGCGCCTTCTTCTTTCTCGTCATCCTCTTCCTCGCGATAATCTTCTGCTGCAAGGCATCCTGGGCTGAGCCCTCCCGGTCCCCCGCTGCTTTCCCTTTCTTCTGCCCATGCCATTTATCCTTCGATACAGAGAAGTCTTTGCCCCTTAGGTTGGATCTAGATGCCCCTGCGTTCACTGCATTCGTGGCTGCATTGGTTGCACCCTGATCATCAGAACGTTGGCCACCTCGCATACGTTGTTTCTCCTGTGAGTCTTTTCGCCTTGCTACAACCTGCGCGTTCTCAATGGCAAACTCGACAATTAGTCGCTGCGTCTTCCCGCTCGCATTCTTTAGCGCGTGCCCATTGAGCCATCGTAAGCCCATAAGCGCCCATCGGTGCGAAGAATACTCAATGAAGCCATAACCTCGACTTTTACCAGCACCATCCGCTTCCGGTACTTTGGAACCTTCTTTATTCTCGAATATTATCTTCGCCTGCTTGACTACGCCCTTCCCTTTCTCTCTCCGCCTACGCTCGGCCTCTTTATCCTCCTCACCACCTCGAGCAGATTCCTCCTTAGAGAGTGGTTGTCGTCGACCTTCTTTGACGTCTTTAGCAAAGCCAACAACAGCTTCACGAGCCAAGGCCTTGAGTTGTTTCGAGTCAATATCGCGAGGAATATTGCGGATAGCTAAGCGAGTAAGGCTAAGATGCAAACTCGGGTTGTTCTGGATGAGCTTTTTTCGTTGAGCAGCACTCTCTTCGCGAATCTTGATCTCCGAAGGGGCGAGCATGGCATATAGTGGCGAATCCTTCGCAATAGTACCTTCGGATAGCAAATATAGTCTACGTTTGTCTTTATCTTTGCCTTGCCGAGCAGCGACGCCGGTCTCCGTAAGGCGATTCGCCTCGTCCTTGCTTACGGCCTGCGACACCTGAAGCACACGCCCATCAATGGTATACTTGCCTGCCTCGTCTGCCAGCTCGTTTTGTAGAATGGACTTCTTATTGGGTATTGTAGATTGCTGAGCACGCGGGGCACCTTTGAGGCACGCCTTCGAATCATTTTCGTTGACAAAACAGACGAAACCCGTACCCGCCGGTCGATCAGTTGCGCGATCAATCACTATACGGGCGTATCGTATGTGTCCGAATTGTTCAAAGTGAGACTTAAGATCCGCATCTGAAGTCGTAAACGGTAGATTGCGAATGAAGAGCGTTGACTTGTTATCTGTCATAAGAGACTTTTTGGATGTAGGTTCGCTTCCTAGAGCAGCGCCACCGTCATCGGCCTCTCCCTCCTCTAGTTCAGCCTCATCTGGATCGGCGGTGCTGTCTTCCTCTTCAAAATTTTCCATATGATTTTTCATAAAATTCCTCAAATCCTCATCTTCTTCCTCATTTTCATCTTTATCACTATCGTCCTCCCACTTTTCACTTAGTGCCTCATCCTTATGTTCGGGCGCTTCGCCCGAATCTGCTTCCTTCGTACGGTGATCCTCTGCTTGATGGTGCTTCTGCTGTTCCCATGTCTGCTTATCAACAGCCCAATCCACGGCAAGAGTTCTACCGTCAATAGTCTTCCCGTTGACGGCTTCCATGGCCCGCTCAGCATTCTTACGGCCGCGCAGGGTGACGAAACCAAACCCAGATAGTTTCCCTTTGGAATTAGGGAGATCGGCATATTTTACTTTTCCAAAACTTTGGAACAATGCAGCCAATTGATCCGACTTCTTGATGCTCCAAGGTAAATTCCGCACAATCAGCTTGGGTGCTTTGCGAGCCTCAGCCAACATTGCCTGCCTCTCGGCCTTCTTGGCAGCAACATCGGTGGATTCGCCAGCCGATTGACGGTGTCGAGGCTCAGCAATTTCCAAAACCAGCGGGCGGCCGTCCAATTTCTGTTTATCGAGCTTTTCTTTGGCTTCCATAGCGTCTTCGGCATCGGTGAAAGTAACAAAACCATAGCCGCGCGAGAGCTTGGTCTGAGGATCAATGATTACAGTAGCATGCTTCACCGGAAAGTGTTGGGAGAAGAAGTTGGTCAATGTCTCGGTGGTGGCTGTAGGAGGAAGCGATCGTACGAAGAGCGATCTGCTCTCTTCAACTCGAGCTTTCTTGGTGGGTGGCTCAACGGTAGTACACTCGACATCTTTTGACATTGCGTTCGAATCTACACCCCGTGCTCTATGCCTTTTCAGGCCGCTATTTTTACCCATTGTTTCAAGAGCATCGAAGTGTCGGCTGGAGTCGACGTACGTATAGGTGGAACTTGATGAGAATGAAAATTATGGTTTAGGAAAGTAAGAAAAAAAAACGGATCATCAAATGCCTAATCGATATGGAATTATTGGCTATTATCAATAAACCCGTAGCGTTATCAGGCGGGCAAGGCGGGGGTATGATGGGCTTAAAGACAGGGGTTGTTGTCCTAGCAGCCACTTAAGTTTATTGATTTACCTCTTTTGGGTAATAATAACAGGCGCACACTGCCGAAAAATCGCGGCGCGCAAACACAAAATATTTACTTACTAGGAACCTAACACACCAACTTCAAGGGCTATTTATGATCAGCATCATTCTCTTTTCCAAACCCTGCTCTAAGTTAAAGAAATAATAATTGATACATGTAGTTAACCCCATCTCATTCACCATGCCGGCTCGAGTATCTGCGAGGTCTGCGCGGACCTCTGCCGCTGTATCCCACAAAGCGTCCAGTGCAACGTTGAACTCGCGAGCTTCAGCAGCCTCCCGCGTGTCCTCATCCAATGTTGACATGCCCGAAGAGGCGCCCGACAACGGACTACGGACGCAAATATGTGCCATATTTCGCGATGCGCAAAAGACCACCGCCACCCATAGGAAGTTAGTTGTAAACCTCCGCAAGATCCACGAGGCTTGCTGCTACGAGCCAACGCGTCCCAACAAGAGCGCCCCCACTGATTTCGATGAAGCCGACTTCAACAACGAATTTTCACGGTGCGTTCTGAGAGCCATGCCTGTGAAGAAGAGCGAAGGTGTTGGCGAGAAGACCATACGTTTCGTGGGACTGTTCTTGCGCCACGCCAATGACAAGGATAACGAGCTACTAGGGGAGGAAGATGTCGATGCCAGTACCATGCCTGAGACTCCAAGCACTCGCCTTACTACACAGGTTATGGAGACTATCCTACCCTTACTCACCGCCAAGGACAAGTTCGTTAGATATAGATCAACCCAGCTGATCTCCCACGTCATCAACTCCTTAGACGCCATTGATGATGACCTTTTCCAGAAGCTGCGTTACGGTCTCCTTAAGAGGATCCGTGACAAAGAAGCCATGGTCCGCTCACAGGCAGTGCTTGGACTCGGCAGGTTGGCTGGAAATCAGGTTGAGGGTATGGTCAACTCAGATGACAGTGATGACGACGTTGAGACAGGTCTACTCGAGAAGCTCCTTGAAGTTTTGCAGAATGATCCTAGCGCTGATGTAAGACGCTCGCTTCTCGTCAACCTCCCTATCCTGCCAAATACCCTCCCTTACCTCTTGGAAAGGGCTAGGGATCAGGACCCTG
Source organism: Hypoxylon sp. EC38 (assembly GCA_002120335.1). Lineage (NCBI taxonomy): Eukaryota > Fungi > Ascomycota > Sordariomycetes > Xylariales > Hypoxylaceae > Hypoxylon > Hypoxylon sp. EC38. The sequence goes on along the minus strand of KZ111249.1, from coordinate 557,648 downwards.
CCACTCGTCGCGCAGTCTACTCTAGGCTATTGCCCGCACTCGGTGATTTTCGGCATCTCTCCCTCTCGATGCGAGAGAAGTTGCTCCGGTGGGGCTTACGCGACAGAGATGAGAATGTCCGAAAGGCCGCCGGGAGGTTGTTTCGTGAGCGTTGGATCGAGGACTGTGCCGGTGTCAATCAACCTGAAGACGGTGAGCAACCGGCTGGAGCAGCTCCTCCAAGCCTTGATGGGCTACTCGAGCTACTTGAACGAATAGACGTCGTCAACTCTGGTGTCGAAAACGGTGTTGCACTAGAGGCGATGAAGGGTTTCTGGGAAGGAAGGCCAGACTACCGAGACGCCGTGGAATTCGACGATAAATTCTGGGAGACACTTAGCGCTGAGTCAGTATTCATCGCTAGGAGCTTCAACGACTTTTGTCGGACCGAGGGGAATGGAAAATATGAGTCTCTAATCGAAGAGAAACTTCCCGAGGTCACCAAGCTAGCCTTCTTCCTTGAGCGCTATTTAAATGTTCTCATCGAGGCTATTAGGAGTATCAATAATCGGGACGCCGCCGAGGAGGACGAGGAGGAGGATACGGTCGAGCAGGAGTTCATCGTGGAGCAACTACTACACATCATTCTCACTCTCGATTACTCAGACGAGGTTGGCCGACGCAAGATGTTCGCCCTATTACGGCAAACTTTATCTATACCAGAACTACCTGATGAGATTACCAAGCTGACCATTGAGGTACTCCGTGATATATGCGCGCCCGATACCGCCGGCGAGAAGGAGTTCTGCAGCGTTGTTCTTGAAGCTGTTGCGGACGTTCACGACACTATTGTTGACGATGAATCCGCAGTCGGCGACGGCGAGGAAAGCTTCCATTCTGCTAGATCTGAGGTTAGTGGCGACAGTACCCCCACGAAAAAGGGGAAGCACGGTGCGGACACTAGCATGAGCGAGGAGGAAGCCCGAGAGAAGGCTATCAAGGAGATTATGATCAACATGAAATGCCTACATATTGTCCAGTGCATGCTCTCCAACGTAGAAGGGACATTACAACAAAACGACCACCTCGTGTCAATGCTGAATAACTTAGTTGTGCCTGCAGTCCGCAGTCACGAGGCTCCAGTTCGAGAACGTGGACTGGTTTGCTTGGGACTATGTTCACTGCTCGACAGGCCGCTTGCCGAAGAGAATTTGACTCTCTTTATGCATTTCTTCAGCAAAGGGCACTCGGCTCTTCAAATTACCGCGCTTCAGATTCTGACCGATATCCTAAACGTCCATGGGGCACAACTCCTCTCAACAAACCCAGCGCTTCTGAAGGTGTACGTTCGGGCACTCCGATCCGGCTCCAAGAGCCCCGAAGTCCAAGGTGCGGCGACAGTAGCTGTTTGCAAGCTGCTGCTGGGCCGCGTTGTCACGGACCACGACACCTCGGCGGAGCTGCTCAAGACACTGATAGTTGCTTACTTCGACCCTTCGACCGCAGGGAATCAGAGTGTCAGGCAAGCCCTCAATTACTTCCTGCCCGTGTTCTGCTATTCAAGAGCCGAGAACCAGGAACTCATGGGATCCGTGGCGCTTGATGCCCTACATTCTCTCTATAACGTGAGGGAGGGCATTGATGACGATGATATGGACGTTGGCGACGAGATGGCCAGCTTAAATACTATCGGTGCCTGTCTAGTTGACTGGACAGATCCTCGAAAGTGCTATACGCCAGGGATTCCCATGGATTCAGATAAGAAGAATGTGAATGGTGACGTTCATCTAGACTTGGCAAGAGATATTCTTGAGAAGTTAAATAGCAATTTTAGCAGTAAGTCAAGTGTCCTCGTTCGGAACCGACCAGTCATACTAACAAAAGCACAGAGGAAGAGAAGAAGGTCATCGCCCCTTTGCTAGGGAAACTGTACATCTCTCCAGCTTCCTCAGAGGAGAAGATTCGCAATTTATATGAAGATGTGTCAGCAGCTATCGAAGAGAACCTCCTGTCGGACGCCACAAGCAAAAACGCTCTATACAAAATTCATGTGAGCTTAGGCAAGATTGTTAATCAACTTGGGGAGCAGGACAAGATGTCTCGAAGAAGTGGTAGTAGAAGTGTTTCTCTTGCACCAGATGACAAAATTATAACAGAGGATGTCACGGTGGTACCCACGCCCCCCATTGAGGAAGAACAAGAAGAGGATGTCGTAGAAGATGATGTCGACGTCAATGCTACTACAGTCCGCCGAAGTGAAGGCGACTCACTGGTGGAAGACTTGTTGACGGATGGAGAGGAGTGATGTTCACGACTTGGATTCTTAGGAGTTATGTTTCGGTTCAGTGTAATGATGATGAATGAGCGAATGTCGTGTTTATTTAGTTCGTCGAAGCAGTAGCTAGGCGTGTTCGCCTACTATAGTGGAATATCAATCAAACCACTCCAAGCGCCATTGAAATCTTGGCCGGGGTGATTTAATGGGAGATATGGATCTATTTACATGTCCCCAGTAAGTCAATACCTACCCGCTAAACGTAGCTAAAAATATGAACTCATCATAAGATTCCGTGAATATTGGCTAAATGATCCTGGAAGTATATTCAGAAATAACTTAATTGGGTGGTTCGTAAGTGGTAGAATTTGAATTTTGAGATATAGGCGCAGACCAGCTTGCTCAAATCAAATGTCGCGGGCTCGATCTTAGTTGACTCTTGGTATCTCTTCTAACCCTTCGCTTGTGATCTAGATGATTATACTCTTCTTTCTTTGTGTTCAATTGAGTTACTAATATCCGGTATACCTGTCCTCCACTGGCCCTTTGTTATTATCCAGTCTAACCTGCCCTATTTACTCACAAAACTCGAAGAATTAAGGGACAGTAAGTATTCTATGCTGAGATAATCAACATCAGCCAGAATCGATAGGTAACCGGGGACTGGTGAGATCTTCTCTTTGGATAAAAAGGGGGGGCTCGCAAAGAGTAGATCATATGAAAGATACAGATAACAGCTTTATATATAAGTTGGAGGATCATGAGCTAGCAAATTAGAGGTTCACATGTAGATTAGGTATATCAAAAGCAATTCGTAGATTTCATTCCACATCAGTATATTCGACTCTAGTGACGTATAACGGCGTCGGAGCCCCAAAATCCAGATATTCGACGCACACTAACCAATGGACCTTCTGGCCGCATCCCAGCCTCAAGCAGCCCTATCATTATTGCTAGAGAAATCAATACGTTCTTGTAAAGTACCAGGCCTGTTTCCGGGTATCATAAATCCACCGCTCGCCTACCTCCATGAGCTGACCTAGCCATTGAGATTAAGAGTCATCTTGTTTTTACGAATAGAAGTTCGCAACCTGCTCGAGCGCAAATATATCGACACCTCGTTTCTGGGGTGAGGGCGACGTTGAAATTGTCAAGTTTCCGATATCGCACCAATTATTCACAGGCTGTCACAGAGTTAACCATACTGAGGGGGGAAGTAAAAGGGAGGGGAAGGTATGAAGTCACTTACCAAGCAGCTCAGATATTTACACCAGCTGCAGTTATTCTGGTTGGAGTAGAAGTTCTCGAGTAATACGATGAAGACGACAGTGACAAGGATGAGAAATGCAGCGCGAACAAGCCACCAAGCCCACCATAGAGGTTTCCGGCCTTTAAAGAAGCCAACGGGATTTCTGTAGAATGCAGGAAAGGCGACGCTTGTGATGCCGCCACCCACGCTAGAGTACGAGGGTCCCCCGAAATGATCCTCGCCAATCTTGCGGCGGAGAGCATTTGGCGAGTGAAGAACGCTAATTCCTAGGCATATACCAACGATAAACCCCCCAATGTGTGAGAAATTATCCAGGCCGGGGAGGAGACCAAGAGCGAAGGATATAAGGATTTCAATGATAATGAACATCAATTCTCTGCCAGGATTACGCCTCTCACCCCATGAGTACAAAAGATCAAGTAGTGTGAGGGCGATAACTCCGAACAAGGACCCAGAGGCTCCGGTCGATGAGATCCCGGGAGCAGCGTAGTTACCACCCATAACGAAGCCAAATATACCGGCACTCATATAAACAAGGAAGAATCGGATAGAGCCTATGGCTCTCTCGATCTCTTTTCCCATGGTGAGCTGTAGCAACAGATTGAAACCAATGTGAATAATACCGGCATGCATGAAGATGGGGGTTATGAAACGAAACCATTGGTTAGGCGCTGGGGACTGTTCCAGCCCGTTGACGGGATCCCATTCGGGGTTGGGAACGCCAGCAAAGCCGCAAAGCTCCGAGAGGGAGCATTTATTCGAGTCATTGTTGGGGTCGTTCGAGGTGGTATTGGGGCAGGGCCACCCGAAACCTGGTTCTGCGGAGCCGGCCGGAGCGCGGTAGTTCTGCACGCCATCGACATTCTTCATGCATGGTACAAATCTTGAGCCCATGTTGATGAGGACTTGTTGTGACGGGCCTATCATTGGGTTGAATTGAGGCTGAGTCTGGATGGGCGAGCCGGTAAGTTGGGCAGCCTTAACCAGCTCAGCAATGAACACGGCGAGTTGGATGAGGGAGAATAGATAGACCACGATTGGTATCCTCCTCTTTTCTGACCCTAGCATACCTAGTTCGCCGAAGCGTAGACGCTTGGGGATGCCGCGACGGCCACGTTCCTGGTCAGCGGTGTCATAGACATGGTCAGTCGAATCAGCAGCATAGCCGTGTGACTTGTTGCTCTGGTTGCGGAGAGGGATGTCGTCGGTGCCTACGGGCGAAACATCGCCGGGTGAGGCACCATGGTATCTCGTATCGTAAGCGAAGGTCTGTTGGCTAGTATTCAAGGATGTATCAGGGGTCTGGTGGGATTGTGAGTTAGTCGGGTAGACGTGGTCATCGAAGACAGTCTCGAAGGGAGATACGGTAGAAGCGCCAGGACGGTCCTGGTGGTGCGGTTGCGATGTATAGGACGGCGGGTTTGATACTACAGACGGCTCGTATGTATTGTAGTGTCGCGAGTCATTGTAGTATTCGTTGGCAGCCATGATCACTCTTGTTGTTTTCGGCCTGCACAGAAAACGAAATAGAAAGTGACCAGCACTAGAATCACCAGCTTATTCTTCTCTTCTATCGTTCGCCCTATTTTTTTCAAGTCGGAATTAATGGTTGGCTGTTGATGCTCTGAGTGACGATAGGAAAGCTGAACAAGGCCTCGATAGAGTCTCTATAGCCGGGCTGACTTCAATCTGAAGGACGGCTTCGACAGACGCTCGGAACGAATGTGGGCAAGTCAAGCCAATCGAAGTAGTGAATGCCGACAGGATGGTTTGGCTTGTCGCCGGGTAGATTCACGATGGTAAGCTTTTCTAATAAGGAAGAACAGATATGAAACAAAACAAGGAAAAGAAGAGACCCATTTTGCTTTTGTTTTGGCCTCGTTGTTTGTTTGAATTATTAGGTAATGAGGCAGGACACACAGCTAGATGCAAATCTGCTGTCGTCACGCAGCGAAATACGCAGTAAATAAGCGCGATGTGCTGTAACTGTTCAGTTACATGCGAGTACCTCTGTGGAGAGCTGACGGGCAAATTTGTTAGGTTAGAACTCTTGGAGAATACATGTACAGTACATGGGTTCTACAAACATTGCGTGTCGTGTTGTCGCTGCCACAAGGGGCAGTGCTCAAAGTTTTAGCAGGCTAAGGTTTACTGGACTAAGGCAACACCCAGGCACATCCAATTCCAGGGACCAACGGAGGGCTTCGTTGTGGGTCCGTGCCTTTTTAACCATACTAATTTTGGAATCTTCAATGTCACACCAGCTTACGTATGCCGCCTTAGTAAACGCTGCATAAAAGCTGAATACAGTGTTATTGCACATCAAGCGAGACTGTATGGACTCTTCATGACGGCAATTCTTCCCTAACGCAATCCCGCAGTCCCGGTAGCACATTACAACAAATTATTCTGCTTCATGTTTTCTGGGTATCTGTCGAACTCACTATCCGTATTAATATTATGACGTCCCTGCATCAGCTTATGCCGTCATTGCAAGGAGCGGTCCAACTATCTCTGAAGTTCCAGAGAAGCATTATTAGCTTTTTACTATAGCCTGATCTTCTTCCGTATCTCTATCACGTACCATAGACATTTCCCAGTCACTGCTAGGTGTCCCCATCTAAGACCGCTGGCCAACTTCTTGCCCAGAAAATGGCCCCAAGAAAGGATCATAATATGTAGAGTAGCGGAGAAGCGCAGAAACGCGGCGGGACTCTGGAACTAGTATCGATAACGAGTAGAGTAGTCCTTTGGACTGACAACTAAACCACGACCCTTCTTGGCACCCTTGTAGACCGTCTCGATGATATCGATTAGCTCTTGCTTGTCTTCGAGGACAAAGTTAAGCTTATTGTTGTTTCCCGTGCCGAAATCGCATAGCATGTGCTTGTTCCGGTAGAAAAACATGATGGTGCAAGGGTCATATAGCTCTATATAGGGTCGCCTTGTCAGTACTTTCATTCGAGTAGTTTAAGAAAAGACGGGAGGACGCGGTTGCGACTTACCGTACATCTGGTTGAAGTCGGGAACCTGGTCGATGTCGCAGACATAGATGACGCAGAAATTCTTTACCTTGTCCGCGATGCGGTATAGGACTTCGTCTTGTCGCATGCACTCGGGATCATGATCGCGGCCAAAGCGAATCGCTGCGACGAGGAGAAAAATTAGCTTAAAGTTTGCTATACAGGCCACAGGCCACTTGTGCCTCCTACTTACTTACCGACAACACGCTCTGTCTCTGAAAGAATAGCTTGGTCGACATGCCAGCCGGTATTTAGATGCGGTAGTACGATGGACCCCATGTTTGAGAAATAGGGTTAGACTCTGAAATACAGAGAATATAAAAAGGTCTCGAATATCGACGGTAGCAGGTGGGTAGCTGGTTCGTAATTGGAGGCACGTAATCGACTGAAGAAGGGAAAAGATGAGTTTGATGGTTCAATGTTGTCTTTCAATATTGCGAGGGGCAGTGACATCAATTTACATTGGATGCACTAAGCACATGAGTTAGTCAGGTACATCGATGGGACCTTCTAGTAGATACGGTAAAGTCGGGGAATCCGCGGCTAAATACAATATCGCATATCGTAATCTAGGGTATTCGATAAATAGGTGTAAGCAGCTGTACATTAATTTCACTTCCCGGCAACCGACAACAACACATTTAACAATCAAACATATGTCAGGCTAATAAGACATGAAAAGTACCTATGTAGATATATGAATACCTAGGATTACATATACATCATCTCGAAGTTACGATTTCGTACTTATAAGTCTCATAAGTAGGTAGGCACTTGATAAGTCAAGCTAATCTTCCCCCTGTTAATAAAACAGTTTTCCTCCCGCCAACGCGACGAGTTCAGGGAATATCTGCATTACAGATTAGTTCTGAGGTCATCCATGAATTCGATACGAACGGCTAGTAACTCACAGGTGTCCCAAGTCCGGTGACAGGATCCCATCCCTCCACCGCCGGGAATCCGTCCACACCGCACCCAACAGCGCTACCGCTAACAATGTCAGTCAGTCCCTTGTATCCCTTCGAGTACAGCCACGGGTTCAGGAAACCTAGCGGCGCCTTGCCTGTCGAGATAAGCGCGTCGTTCACAAGTGAGATAATCCCGCCGGTCAAGGGGCAGCTAGCGCTAGTTCCGCTAATAGTACCCTCCGTGCCGTTCCAGAAATACGCGAAATAGAGCCCCTGAGCAGAAATATCCGGATATCCGCGACCCATTTTATTGTATAGGCCATCGTATAGACCGTTCAGATTTTTCACATAACTGCTGGCCTGCTCCGCCTGATATGCCGGCGCGGCGAAGTAATTACTGAAACCGCCACCACTAGTGTAATTACCATGGGCGACCCCATCAGGGCCGACGAACGCTGGCCGATACGCTACCACTTCGGGCTCGAAGTTCATCGTGGCGCCAACTGCAGTTACGTAAGGGCAGCTAGGTGGGAACTCGGGAAGGAACTTTGTCGTGTTCTTCCCATCGTTACTAATACAGTCTCCATACGGACCGACGCCGCTGTCTCCGCTGGAGAAGAGTAGCGAGGTACCACGAGCGCCGACCTGAGCAAACTGCTGACAGACACGTCGGGCATACGACTCTGGAACAGTCTGCTCATCATCGGCATAAGAGGTCGCTAAAAACAAGTTAGTGACTCTCACAAAGACTCGGAATCTTCCCCTTTGGAGCGCATTTATGCTTTCGTAACGAAGGTAGGTCCGGAATATGACATACTACAAGCACATTAGCTCCCATCGACCATAGTATTCTGAAAGGAACTGGGGAAACAAAAGACAGGATTATACTGGTTGTTTACATATACATACCTAATTACCTGAGGGAAAGACTTCTGCTCGAGAAGGTAGTTTACCCATACGAGATAAGGTTCATTGGTATTGTCCGGGGTACTTTGCGACGGGATGAACGGCGGGCTGCCACCTGTCGAGTAACTAATGATTGGGGCTATTCCCGGGCACGCGTTAGTTAAACAGGGCCTTCTAAGGGGTAGCCTTTCAATGCCCTTGCTCGCGCTTCAGGACGTTCGGTTTTGGTTTAAAATCACATATTTGAATAACGTACTCTTCCAACTAATCCCAGCGATAGCTTGAACATCCAAATTTGCTTCCTTGGAAGTGCCTGCCTCGATTTCCTCGGGCGTTAAAGCATAGTCGCCCGGCCCATTTGCGATAGAGATCTGCGGGAAGTCCCGCGCACTCGAAACTGCCTCTGGTCGGTACTTGGCGAGGAACAGCTCTGCATCTGTTCGTATAGGGTGCTCGCCGAGATAGTTATTGAAGCCAACCTTGTTCTCGTCGCAAGCGTGAGTCTTGTAGCCCTTGGTCGAGTAAAGAGTCTGGAAGCACTCTGGCGTGACGGAGCTCACGTTGCAGACTGCGTTCAGCGTTTCGTTAGTAGGGGGTGTATATTTGGGATCAATGTACACTGGCGCTTCAATATGGTCAAATTTTTCAGCGCGAGCGCGGAAGAATGAATTGGTGGGCTGGATCGTGTCAATCCGCTCATGAAGATGGAGTGGAAGAGACCACTTTGGGGCCCGAGCGACAAGACCGCCGTCTTTGTGCTCATAAATGTGGTACTCAGTGTCGAGGAGGCGTTCAACCGTTCCGACTGGAAGAGATACCATAATCCAGTCCTTAGCTGAGCTGTATCCCGAGGGGGTGACGCCATTTGTTTCCAGCCACTCATGGACAAGATCAAGCGTCTCGTCTGTCGGCTTGACCAGCTCCTTCACCTCATCCGCAGAAAGGTGTTGGCCATAGCGAGGGTGGTCCGGATCCGAAACTAGACGACCAAGTTCAGATATTTATATTTATTTGCATTTTATTACTTGGCTGCCATGTTTCTCATACCTTCGTACAGATGCCTTTCTAATTCCGCAAAATTGCTCTGTTTGACACCGATCTGGAGATCAATAACATGATCGGCGGGCGCACGACGAACACGCCTCCAGCCCCGAGGAACGTGGTGCGAATCCTTAACGCGGTACGGTGTACGTGACCCCACGGGGTTCGCAAGCCCAGCTTGGGCAGCGAGGAGCGCCGAAAAAGCAACGAAGAAGCCGACCATGGTAGCTACACGTACGAGAAAAGTAAGAAGGACCAGGACAGGTAGGACCGATCCTGGAGAAGCTCCTGAATGGTGCCCGTAGCACTATATATTTATGTACGACAGCACGCTATCTCGTACCTACATAGTGCAAGCTGACTGAAAGCAAGGATCAACATGCTCGCGAACCAAGGCCCTGGTCCGCCCGCATTCTTACACCCAATTGGAGTGGTTGGTTGCAACAAGCCGGAAATTACATTAATTGCGTCGTGGTAAAAACTACCTAGTTTAGGTACGTACGTGAGGTCGTATCAATGGCTTTCGAGTCACCTCTTTAATACTTGTTTACCTCACAAAGTCACGCAATCTCTGACTTTCACGTTTTTGGAAGGTCAGTTGCTATCTCTACCCAGGCGCATGGGTCTAGATCGCCCTTTGAATTTACTATACACCGACCTACCAGGCCTACCTAGATACTTCGATAAATAAAATCTCAAGTTACCTATCAACACAAAGTATTCCGGAAGTGAATCTTTACTCAGACAACGATATATAGTATAGTATGTGAATAACAAACGACAGCGTTTTGATAGCGGCAGACCAAAAAAAAGCTCTATAGGTACGCTCAAGATCTGTCTGCCCCTGCTTCCCTTATGCTACATAATTCCCAACCCCGGGCTCCCGATAGGCATCAAAAGCTGCGAAACGACAAGTAATACATCGATTCCTAATATTTCAATTGCTAAGCTCGGGACCAGCCTACGGAGAAATTTTCTATTGAACCTTCCATTTATTTAGTTTCCCGTCATCATTGATGTCATTCTAAATATCTCAGTAGATGATTCGCGCCATATAAACGATGTATACCACCGACCCGACAGCGTGGAGTAGGTACGATCGGCTAGAAGCTTTACGCGGGGGGGGGGGAATAACAAGCAAGAAATATAAAATTTTATAAGACCCAGTTCTACCACTTCTTACCAATGGTATAAGATAGATCTACATAGTCCGGCTATATTACGCAGCCGCTTTGTAATAAAGAGAGAGTTATATAATTTTTTTTCAGAATTGGCATCGGACGGGCTTATTATAAAACAATTCGTACTGACCGCGACACGATTTACTCGGTCCTTGTTAGAAAATTCGAAAGGAAAAATCACATCAGATAACATTTCGATCTGGAGTCGAAGCACACGACCGTTGCGCTACAAGGCCAAATGCACACAATGTTTCCGTTAATCATAATAAAATCATCAACACCGAAGTAAATTTTAAGAGAGTATACAGGTGGTGTATACAAGACGAGTGGTCAACCGGCAAGCCAAGTCGCACAGATTATTATCATTTCAAGGAAACGAGGCCAATATTATAGTCCTAGAAAATTCATTTATGCTCAAGGCACACCTAGTGATGGCCATGAGTCTGGGTGTTAGATTACTTACAGTAAGTGATATGACGTTGCCACCATACTTCTACCTTCACTTATTACCCCCAGCATTCATAAGGATATGACAAGCACCTCAAACTATGAACTCGTAGCAAACATGCGACTACAAGACACCAAAGCCCTTAGGAATATAGCATCGACACATATATGCCCCACTAGATCTTCATAATTATGCGACATAACTAGTATATTATCTGGATAGCTCATTGTTGGCAAGATCTGGCGGCTGTCGTTGCAATATTTCGATACTCCAGATTCGTCATTCAACGAAAGTCGATCGAACTTCATTGATATGTCTCCAATAGATATATCCAATCAATACGCATCAACAGCTTGCTACTTCAGCATGGCCCATGTCCTAAGCCCAACGAATCATATACCTCCTTAAATATAAGGTAAGTTGGCCCGACATGGCTATATCCATCTTCACATGACGTCTACTGAATCTAGGCAAGGGACTGCTAGCACTTAGTAGCAAAGGATACAACGGCAATACACCATATATAACTATTATAATCAGATAACTACGCAACCATTCTATCGACAAATAACTCGGAGTATATACAAGCATCCTCAACATAGGCCAACTAATCATACCAAAGATCCAATGATACATAATATCCTACCAAGCCCAACCTTGTAAAACCTCACCCAATCGTCATCGTCGTTTACGACGACTCGCCGTTGTTGGCTAGCAAGTTGGCAGTACCACTGGGTACACCGGAGATAACGCCAGAGAGGGCAGTCTGTCCTATGTAATCGCATAGCGAGCCCACGGGGGAGGCATCAAGTCCTAGGAAATAGGCACCAAGGCCAGCAATGTGAGGGGAAGCCACTGTAATAATGGATGTCAGTAATTATACCTTTGAGTATGGGAGGGTCTGAGGCTCGTAGCCATCCCTTAGGAGCAACATCCCTCAGTCAGTTTGACTGGGAAACTCAAGCTCCCAGAATAAGTCGAAAGGGATAATAAAGAATTCTCAATATTACTTACTTGATGTGCCGGAAATAGTATTCGTCGCGCCGCCGATCCAGGTGGACTTGATGTTTGTGCCGGGTGCGAGGATGTCGACAAGGCTGCCGTAGTTGGAGTATTCAGCGAGCTCATCATCATCTGTAGTTGCGCCAACGGTGCAGGCGGACTTTTCACTCGCTGGGGACGAGGTAGATGCGTCGGCAGCCTCATTCCCTGCTGCGACGGCAAGGAACAGACCAGCATCGACAATGCCGGCAGCCGCCGCGTTTACGGTGCTTGAAGTAGACCCGCCGAGAGACATGTTGACAACAACCCCCTTAGGGCAATCTTGACTGGATGCATCCCGTGCGACAAAATCCATGCCGGCAATGACACCGGAGCTATATCCCTTTGTGAGCCAACTACGACTTTCTGATTTCTTGCCCATAGATGGGTCATAGGTAGGTGAGAAGAAACATACTTAGTGCCTGAACCGCTGGCGTCAAGAACCTTAACCGCGAAGAGCGAGGTTTTCTTGGCAACTCCATACGTCTTGGAACCGATGGTACCAGCGACGTGCGTGCCATGGCCGTTGCCATCGGTGTCATCAGAATCGGCAAAGTTCTGAAGGAACTTTGCGCGGCCTTCGAACTCCTATTCCAAGTTAATTAACCATTACCAATCCGGAGAAACTCACATCCGTTACATACTTCATGATCTACTTCAATGCCGGTGTCTATGACATATGCACAGGTTCCTTCGCCAGCACTGTCGTCGTAGGTGTAAGTGGTGCTTCCAGGTTCGGAATTTGACAGGCGCGCAAGACCCCAGTCCGCATTCTGCTGTGTGGCCTTGATAGTAACAACAGCATCCTGCTCGATGTAGTCAACCTGGGAAATAGATATTAGTATCCCAGCAAGTCTGAAGAACGTCTAATGTCTCTGACTTACGTCGGCATTGTTCTTCAAAGCCTCGAGTTCCTCGGGAGACAGGCTAGAGGCAAAACCCTTGAACTTGTTGCTGTTGTATACAAAGTCGGCATCGCTGGAGACGGACTGGATGGAGCTCTGGAGAGACTCGGGGTTCGCATCAGCCTTTAGCTTGACGATGTACTTTCCATCGATGAGCTGGCTTCCCCTAGGCTTGATGACCGGAGCCGGAGCAGTCCTCTTTGAAGGCGCTGCGAGTGCCAGAGGCAACAAAGCAAGGGCAGTGACGGTACGCATTTTGCGGGATAGATAAAGGCGATGGGTTTAGAAGCGACTCTACTCAAGAATGAAGCTCTTCGGATGGGATGGAGAGAGAGAGAGAATACAGCACTGGAAGAAGATCCATTTCCCTTTATATATACATCCATGGCCACCCATCGACGAGAGCAGCTGTACGCTAGATGTTGGATGTTGAACGCGAACCCATAAAACCATTCATGATAGCTGATCTCTACCGGGGTTGGTGTTTGGTGGTTGGACAAGCTGGCCAACGACCAGTAGCATGTGAACTCCTCATGTGAATTTTGAAAACAATCATGTACAAGGTAAGGGTCTCAAGTAGGCAGCGATACTCTTTACCCTAGCCAGCCAAACCGGCATGCATGACGAATGCCGATCACAGCAGCACCTCCTAGAAAAGGCTTGGTTTAGCTAAACCTTCTCATTTGTCGGCGAGTCAAGCTCATTATCGTCCATTCGAGAAGATTACAGATTGCTTAAGGGTCGGTGGTGTTACTCCAAGCTGGGGGGGCGGCCCCGAGTTGTAATGATTTAGATCCAGGAGTTCGGGATTATTCAGGTGCCGCGAAATTGGCTACGGAATGCTTTTATTGTAAAGGTGACCAATGACAGATGAATAGTAGAGGTGACCAAGCTTTGTCCAAGACAGCTAACTATGCACAAGGAGACTGAATAGACTGATGCCAAGCGACGGTCAGCCTTGAGTTAGGCTGTGAGGGGAGAGCTAAGGGACGAGCTGTAGAGAGTGTGGTTGAACGTGATAACGGCCTTCCTTGTTCGGAATATCCCCTTCTTGTTGAATCTTAGACCCGCAGGGGCAGGGGTTCCGGCAGCCCCAACTGTCCAACCAAGCTTTGTCGATTGGAGAGCAGGGATTACCTCATATCTCCGAGTCCTAGAGCACGATATACGATACGCCAACTCTATATTCACCACATCCGCAGCCAATGTGGGTTCAAAGACATGGCAATGCTTGTCAGACGAGAATGGTACCCCAGAATGCGACATCACCTCCCCACATGATGTGAGCAGAATGCGGAATGTGACTGTTTCATTTACATGCTCAGGGGAATATATCATGGCCTACAATAGCTACTACTCGTGTCGGTGCTTTTGACGGCGTATTATCAGGCCTCCGTAACCGCGCAACTTTCCGGTTTTCCTCGTATTGCAGCCGGGTTTGAAATTTCAAAGACCTTCTATACACGCGAGCAGCTCAGCTTTTCGTTCGTCCCCCCCACATCTCCAAAACCCCCCACACCCCCTGACCACCATCACGACTGATGACCCCCTTGCTCTTGAGCCATGTTCCACCCTGGTCGCTTTAAATGCCAAGTGCCGCCGGCAGTCAGCACACTTATGTACGTGTTAGCGCGAATCATTGGCATTTGCAGGTCCCTGAGTGACAGCTGAGTGTATAATGTTGTTAATGTATGTACGTTGTGCATACGGATGTATGTGGACGGAAAGGCTGTGTGATTGTCGATCATTTTCCTGCCTAAGCAGCTAAGGCAGTCCCGTGTTTACATAGTATAATAGGTCGAATTAGCTCAACAATACTTTTACACGCTTCGACTTAACTCAACTTGCAAATCTCACCCGGATGCGGCAAGTATATAGAATTTACTTACTTAGTACGGCAGGCCGAAAACCCCCGGGTACGCGGCGTTTTCCCGGAGCGCGCTGTTACAACTATTCGTATCCTTACTCCTATCCCTTTTACATAGTATATAAACATCAAAATACCTCGGCCTTGGCGCAGAGTCTCCGACGTTTGAGAGGCGGGATACACCGAGCACTGTATGTGTGCATAATACGGCTTACAAACCGACTACACCCACTTACAAATCGGTGATACCATAGAAACAGGGTCTCTTCAACTTTCTATATTCCTTTCTCCGTCACCAGCCTGTCTAAATAGAGCTCCCTGTCGCTAATGCCTAGATCTCACACAACCCTTACGGGCCGACTACAGTACAAAGTCTAAAATACACCTAAATCACTTATCTGCACCCCGAGTTCTGCTTCGTGAGACGTCACAAACCCTCGAATCGAGATCGAGCCCGAATTACACGCCGAGTATACACTGATCTTGTTTTGTCGTTGCTATCAAGTTACGTTACAGCTGCTGCTGCGGTACTGTAGAGGTAATGATAATGTAGGGCAGTATCTGGTATATATTTAGAACCAGCCCATTTCCTCCTTTTACCCCTAGCCTCTCATTTCAAGTACTATCACACCATCTGATGATTATTCAAGGCGAAGACACTTGGGTTAAGACATCTCGGACGCAATAACTCTATAGTATGGTAACACGACACAATTGACCCTGACAAAGACGCAAATTCTTCGGATAAGAGCACTACACTCATTTATCAGTTCACGAAGGCACAGTCAACTGTACAGCGCAGGTTCTCGTTCAATGAGCTAATGAGTATTCACGGGGATGAGAAAACTAAACTAAGAACAGCCAGAGAATGCCCAGGAGTCAAACTCGAATTCTTTACCCTCAGATATTCCTGAGTATGAGTTGTCAAAAGTCTTCGTACGTAGATTCCTCTATGGAGATAGTTTCGCTTCTGACCAACTAATGATTAGTAGTACGCCCCCGCCAGAAAACCCAAGGTGTATTCCGGGCACGCTATAACATTGTGTTATCTACACCGACAATTTCTCTTTGATTTTTTTCCCCCTAGTTGGTTAATCTTTTTGCGCCTAGGGATATACATACGAAGTATCTAGATACCCAAGACATGAAAACTATAGCCGTTGCTTGACAGAATCGCCATGTCAACTTGATCAGCAATTTCAAACAAAAACTGTATGGTCTAGAGTCCGTGCACAATGCCTTGTTAGTGTTCAATCTTTTCTTTTTTTTAAAAAAAAAATCACAGGATACTGTTTACATGACGAGAAATGACCTCAATTTCCAAGCTGTAACCTCTAGATAGCATCGCAATGCTATGGATTAGAGGACATCCTTCCCACAGATGAAGTTGGAATTCTTTGGCATTTGGATTTCAATATCGGAACTTGTAAATCTTCTACTCGAAAGAACTAGACTCGTATAATAAATTTTCTATTTTTCACGCAGCGCATAAGCAAATAATAGTATACCAAGACTCCTAAGGTAACGTCAAGAGGATATGGTTGCACTCAACTGTATAAACAGGTAGGTGATACCGCCGTGCCTGGGTACCTAACTCCTCATCAAGAAAATGGAAATCATATCATGTACTTCAAATACTCGTCGTCGTATATATTAGGGAAGAGAGAACTATTCGAGAGACTAACTAAAATATCACAATTCCCCCACGAAAGATGTGCCTCCAGCATTTTTGTCCACCGCCATACTATGTTGTAGCCCACAGACCTCGAAAAGTTTCACAGGTGTGATGTGGCTGGGAGTTCCTACTACACCTTCGTTTTTCAGCCGAGCAAGGGTTTCACGAATGGCAAGGTAAGCTGGTGCCAATGTCGCAAAGCTGAAGATCATGATGCGGAAGCCCATATCGCGGGCCTCGTCAACAGTGATGACTGGGCTCTTGCCATTCTCAACTGAATTTAGCAGCAGTGGCCACGGCGCTAGATCTTTGACTGCCTGGGCTGCCTGAGCCTTGGATGTAAACCCCTCCAGTAGTCCAACATCTGCACCCTCCTCTCGGGCTGCTCGGAGCCGAGATATGCATTCTTCGTATCCTAGAGTCTGAAGGGCATCGGTCCGCGCAATCAGCACGAAATCAGATTGCAGACGCACGCGGGCGGCATGCGCCGCCCTGATACGAGAGATATACTCCTCACGAGACACAACCTTCTTACCACTGAGATGGCCACATCGCTTGGTAAGAACCTAGACATCGAAGAGGATCAGCAACTTGCAAGTGATTCACCGAGAATATCCACGCTCCAAAAGGGGCCTTCATATGCAGGAAGAGGAATCCTACTAGTAATCATCGACGGCGCTATGAATTAGGCTTGGAAGCAAATGGATGGATTACGAAAAAGCAGAGAGAAGAGCAAATGGACACCTACCTGGTCTTCCAAATGGGCACCCGCCACACCCGCGCGGATATATTGCTCTACAGTGCGAGCGACCATGATAGGTCCTTAAATATGTACAAGTTAGAATTGATCTCTTTCTCCCAGGGACCATAAATTGGGTGTTTGAGATGAGAAGGCATTAAGAGTCTCACCACCGTATCCCGTGTCCATGTCGGCGATCAGAGGGGGTCCAAATGGGTCGAGATTTGCAATCATCTCAGCATTCTCCCTCATTTCATGCTATTAATGTGGCATTAGTTGATAGTTTCCTAACTTAGGATGCTAGATTCTGAGAATTTCTTGAGTAGAAACCCGTAGTATAGGTCGAAAAGGCTAGAAAAGGGGACGCAGTGTTACATACCAACTGAGCTATGGCCAGATCCGGCTGTCCAATGCGAGAGGCCGTGGTGCCCGCGCCAGTCTATTCGCATCCCATCAGTTGATTAAAGCTCTAAAAGTGTCATATAACCGTGTATACGTACCATATACATAGCATTAAAGCCTAGTTCCATGGCCGTACGAGCGGAGAGCCCATCATAGACGCCTGGGCAGACGATCAGCTCACTAGTTTCGAGTAGCATCTTACGAAGCTTCTTAGCCCCGGATGCTGGCTCGAGAACGCTGGAAACAATACGACTAAGCCTCGATGACCCGTCTGCCCGATCTGCCGTGCGATCCCCAGCAGATGGTATAGCCGAAACATGTTGTGGCTTGGGCACGGCAATGCTGTCATCTCCCGGAACCTCTACTGTGTTAACCAGAGGAAGTGGCTTGAACTTCTCGGTGAATTTGCTGGAGACGAGGTCCGCTGTTGCCTGAAAGACTATGGTAGAATCATTTTCAGCATTAGACAACACGGGTTCAGAAGACATAATTGCGGAGGGAGCCATAGCTGGCAAATCAGTTTCTTAGTGAAATGATGTTTGTTGATAATAGGATGAGGGTTCGTTCTGGCGTTTAGGTGCCTTTAGTTGTGAGATCCAAACGGCGAGGGAACCCATTGGATGACGGGATACTTATACTCTTTCCTGCCTCTGATACCCCCCTTGTCTTTAGATTAATAATTCAAAGTTCTGATTCAAGCTGCTTTGGCACAGTGCTTCTCCGATGTCCCGGAGGTTAAAGTCCTTCGTTGCAGTAAGCACCGACCGACTTGGCGCATATGTGACCTTTACCCCTTTTCCATGTCAGACAAGATCAGGTCGCCGATATCAAGTATCACCGGACTTGATCTGTGGGTCTTGATGGCGTATGCATCTCTTGACAGCCTTCTTTATGGTGCGTATGTTGTCCAACTCGCAGAAGATTAGCCCGAGACGCCAATGAGGATTCCCGGAGTATCTCTTCTAGATATGTAATCTCCTTAATCTACTTTGCATACTCCAGGTCTGATCTGCTCAGTTCTTTACGAAATGGACTCCGGATCACCTACCTAAATCGTATTAGATACTAAGAAGCTTTCAAATAAGTACCCAGGTAGGCAGATAAGCAAATACCAAAGTTCCTGGTACGGCACGAGAAGAGTTAGGTTAAGACCGGGATGATTATTTACTATAGGATTGGCCATCCCACTCCCACGCTCTTAAAATTGAATACATATCTACCTGTGGGATGTGTATAGAGGATATTAACCTAGTTAGGCAGAGTCGATCTGTTCCTCTTCCATGGTCTTCCTTTGGAATTCATAGTACCTAGACAACCAGTCAATAATGGAGAGTCATAGTGGTACACCTTAGGTATTTACGTATTACAGTATAAAAAGTTCTAGCTACTTCCAACAGGCTATCCCAAGAGCTCATAGGAGGGATTAGCAACGTTTCTTTCTGGTTGAATGAAATGAGTTAAGGCCCTTGCAGGCCTCGGTAGATGGTCGAGGATTATCACTTTAGGAAAGATACGGCTAATGACTATACCAAGACATGATCCCCAATGACCCCCTTGGCATTTGTGCCTCTCTTTACCCCATGTAGTTGCATATAGGTCAGCAATTTTGACCTTCCTTCGTTCGACTAGGGTACACAGAAGGCGTCATGTCAGGGTGTGCTAGACGAGGGAAGAGACTGCATCATCTTCTCTTTTACGACTATCAGTTGGCTTACATCTAAAAGGCGCTTCTAATGGTATACACCTAAATTAACCATTCCCGGACAACAACCACGAATTTCCACATCTAGCTCTTATATTATAATATGCTTTCACTGCTACGGCTCTATTAGATAGCTACATAATATGAATATGGTCTAGATCCCCAATATTTCGTCTGGGCTTGACAATATTGCCACTGGTCTAATCTGCGTTGTCGGGAAGAATGCGGGCATCGTAGTCTACAGGTACTCTTCCTATGTCTTGAACTAATACAAGTAGACTGCACAGTATAATGTTTACTAAGGCGTGACCAATCAGCTTCTAAGGTAACATTGGTACATACACCTTGCAGAGTGTTATAGGCCGATTTGGCCAATTAGATACTAGACAGTGTAGCGTGTGGCTTCCTCGCAGCTCGGAATATGCGTAACTCAATATAGGAATGTGTAATTAAATTGTGGCTTAATTCTTATCTATCCAGTGATCTATCAGAAGATGGCAGGGGAGGGTTCTCAATGATCTACACTTTGTGGCTTTCAAGCCCCGTCTTGTTCCGAGCATCTCGAGTATGATAAGAGGTATATATAAGCTCACCGGCCAGGTAACTGAAAAAGGAAATCCCCAATACGATGACAGTTGGCTAAGGTTGAAAGGAGTTAGCTCACCCCAGGTCTCTGCCATTCCTAAGTGGATGATCTTATATCAGTTCAGCACATATGCATAACAGTTTGCAGCGGGCCGAGCCGGGAGAAGCAGCCTCAGCTACCTGGCCTAGTAACCAAATAGGTAGCCTAGACCCGTGGTAAATAAGAACAGGAGGCTCACTTTTGCTTGACTACCACATCACTGCATGTGATCCGCCCCTCCTTTATTCCTCTATCTGCGGGCCTTAGAAGATGTCATCATTTTAACCTCACATGATCCTTTTGCTGCATGTTGTCGTCGACCAGTTTTCGGAATCCAAGACCCGCCAAGCTACAGGCTTCATTAGGCGACCTCTATTACGTGCAGATACGTGGAGGATCGAGATAGCTTCGTCTTCAGGATCGGACGACTGTTGATCTTTCATATTCGGCATGTTCCTATTTTCTTCCCATGCCTGCGTGAGGGCTGTGCTCATCGAAGTCATTCTTATTGGACGGCACCATACTTCATATACGAGTATGTCGTCCGTATCCATCGCGACATCGCAAGCTTATTTTGCGGCACGGTATTCTGTCGCTTACAAGTTGCCTGCAGACTCCAGGAATATTATCAGTAGACTTGGCTCGCTTGGCAGGCTGAGCATCTCGATACAGTTCCACAATGAGCGTTTCCCGGTTAGAATCAAGGGAGGCCTCATAGCAACCTTACGAAGATTACAGTCAAGCCATCACGGTGGTCATGCAAGTATTGCTTGGCCCTGATAGTGTTTTTGACGTGGGTTGGGGATATCTAACTTAGTTGCTGAAGCACTCTTGGAATAAGCAGTCACCTTGGCGCCAAGTTAGATCCATACATTTTCAGGGTCTGAGCGAACGAACCCTCAACAAACTCGATCAGTCATAATCTTCTTCGGGCCTTCTGTGCGCATCGGATCAAATATGCGTTGAGCCACAAAGCCTCCCCGGGCCTCCCGGGAGGTCGATGCTTGGCAACTACACTCCCGGCGTCTTGAAAAGTAATGAAAACGGCGTCGATAGAGAGCAGCAGGTTGATCGCTTGCCTGTTGTACCCTTTTGGCCGGACCACACCGGGTTACCCAATCATAACGATTATCATTCGAGTTACGTAGTATGGCAGAGGACGTTGGCCTGCTTGGCCGCCACGGCTTGTCATCTGAAAGCGGAGCACATACGTCCTTTACATGTTTCAAAGATACGATCCCATTGGACAGGGGCTAATTGGCTTATCGGATTCGCCTCCCGGAGCTAAACGCCGTCGGACTCAGCTGGCGTAAAGGAGCGAGTTGCTGCCGCCAAGCAACGAGTGTCCAGCGGCCCCGAGATAAACGCCGTAGTCGGACTGTGATCCTCAGGGTCTCGGCGCTGGTCCGAGACAAGGTTTCCTTTGCATTAGCTACATTGGCGTACCTAGATGTCAATTCTGGTGGCGCCGTAGGAATAAACTCGTAGCGAGATTACACTCAACCAAGTAAACGCCATACTGTGCTATTCGAACGGTGAGGTTCATTTACACAATATTTTCCAAGGATAAACGTGAATTCCTTATTTTTACTATCATGTTTATCGGGACTATTAAGTATTCGGCGCAAAAGCCAAAATTTACTTCATTTACAAAAAAAGAAAAAGGAAAAGGAAACGAAAAAAAGAAAAGGTGTATTACCCCAGCTCCGGAGTTGCTTAACATTAAGCAGCCCTTTTTCAACATCATAGACCATACACACATAAGAGGCCCCTTTGAACGCTCCATGCAAGAATGAGGGATTTAAGATATCCGAAGCTTTCTTGCATATGCATTAGTGGCCGGCCAAGAACTTCCAAGAAAAAAAAAGGCTTCTCCTTTTCCCATTCGCGCACGGAACGTGGGTTGACGGGCATACCAGTCATCTGAGACCTGCTCGACTGCTGAACGAACCCAGCTTCATCTCCGATTTACGAACTTTAACTTGGCCTCCACACTTGATATCCAATATCCAGATTGCCCTTATATTCTCTGATATCAAGCAACGCCTCCGCCAACCATCAACAGGTATCTGTACCGTGCCCTCGAATTAACCTACTTCATCATGCCAGACGAGGAGAAAGCCGAGCTTGACGCCACACTCAACCCAGAGGCCCCCCAGGCGGGTGCTTCGAATCGTGGCTTTCTGAGACATCTATCTCGGGAAATCAATCCCAGCTTGGGGTCTATACCTCTACTTGCCTGCTGCTTCGCAACCGGTCTCACTGACGGGACTCTATACAATGGTAGAAGAGAACATATCCCCATAGTGTATAGCGGCTCCGTGCTAACATATATGATTTCTAGCTTATGGAACTTTCGTGTCTATGCAAACTGGTAGGGCGTAACATTCTTGTTATGTAGCCCCAATTTGTAGACGTGATTCTAAACTTTTCCCTAGGAAACACCGTCTTCGTTGCGCTCGGCACGTCTGGGCAAAATACCAAACCTTTCGGATGGGCCCGCTCTCTTTGCTCGATTGGCTGTTTTACTATCGGATGCCTTGCCTTCTCTCGGCTGCACAAACTCACCGGTGGAGGACGCCTGCGAAGAACTCTTCTGCTCTCATTCCTCGTCCAAACAATATGTGTTGTTGTAGCGGCCACAATCATACAGACCGGCATTGTCGACGGTACATACCCTTCACGGAGAGATCCGGCGGATGTGGATTTTGCTGAACTCGCCCCCGTAGCGCTACTTAGCTTCCAAGCCGCAGGTCAGATCGTGAACAGCCGTGGACTAGGTGTCAGCGAAGTGCCCACAGTGGTAATCACGACTCTACTGTGTGACCTGGTGAGCGACGAGCGTATCCTGGAGCCGGTTAAGAAAAATATGAAGCGCAATCGCAGAGCTTTAGCTTTCGTGCTCACACTGCTAGGCGCCATATGTGGTGGATGGATATCTAAGGCCACAGGCGCTGTGCAGCCAAGCCTCTGGTTCGTTGGCGCTATCAAGGGGGCGATCACACTCTCGTGGTTAAGGTTAGGATAATATCACAGGGTTCCTCTGAGGGTTCATGTTTTACTTGGTGCCTTTATCTGCGAAGTCAGCCTGTTCAAGATGATCCTTTTATATACGGGTATATATATTAGGTATCCAGTCCAACAAGCCTAGCGCTAGAAATATAAGGGTTATAGAGGCTTTGGCCACATTTTCTAGAAATTGTTCGGCTCAGTCAGTTCACGCTTCTTTCCGAACCTTCTTATTTACATCATAGCTCAAGACGAAGTTATACGTCAGCGATACTGTAAGTCCTAATGAAGGGTTTGCTATGGAAATATGAAAAGTCGTTCAATGATATACGACGTTCGATACTACAACTTAGACTCCGGTGGCCGTATGGTAGTTTAGTTCCTCTAGTTACACTTATGCGCCTCGTCTAATTCATCTGGTGCCTAGTTCTTTGTTTAGGTAATATTTTGCCAATTATGACTACAGCATCGTTATTGCGGTACAACATCCACTTCTTAGTGGTGTGTCTCGTAATTTCGACAAACGAGTAACAGGCAAACAGACCCATAGAGCTAGGCTAGCCAAGCATTTTCTCAGTCTTCACTTGGTGTTTCCAATAAACGTCGAGAGTATTCATCTAGAGAAGAACATATGGTAGGTACGGTATTCTGGAAATGAAGTTCCTGCTAAAGTATTGAGGCAGTATGGGGATAGTAAGTATCATCGTCTCAATCTTCCGGTTTATGACACAGTTGACATATTACAGGTGCGTCTTAATCCTTGCTCCACCAATTTCCTCCTCATCCGTCCCGCTATTTTGGTGTTCCGTCAGAGCCCTGAGCTTGTCAATTAAATCATTCCCATCTACCTACCATACATTCATTCCATGAGATCTCCAGATGTGCCCATTTCCAACTTAGCTCGCTTGAAATTACATATCAGACCAAATTGCCTTAGTCCTAGTCATGGTCCACCTACCCCTCTGCCTTGTAGATATGTGGGAAAGGATCTGGATGCCGACGGTAGTCGTGTTCTGGGTATCGATTCTGCTTTTCCCGTGAGCAGGTTCTCCCATGTTCTTTGACAAGTTGGCCTCTGGCCCAAGAACGATTAGTCAAGGCACATATTCCTATGCTATCGTAAGTCAAGGGCGATGGAGACCCCTAGGGCCCCCGTTGAGAAAATGGCCATTGGCGCTATGCGATGTACGTAGTGTCAACGAGGAAGACAAGGTCAAGCAAGGCTGACCTCATATACCCTGGATATGAAGAGGAGAATACCCTTCTATACTTTCAGCCCTCACTATAGATTTTACTTCGTTAGCGAGGAGCAACAGGATGAGATATGGATCTTCAAGTAATTTCACTCCATCGTCAGAATTACCGGTGGCACATTTACTCTATTGCAGCAAACAGATCAACAAAATCTAATAACAGAATCTGCCAGGTTGTCCCCATGGTTCGTTTAAGAATCCGGAAACGAAGATATCAAGCATCATTGCCAACCAGACAGACCATGGTAACCAAGACCGCTACTACTTACGAACGCTCTCCCAGCCGGCTATTGTTGTGTGTGCATTAAAAGATTAGGCAACTAGCAAGAGGGATAAAGCAACAAAAGTAAAAAAATAATGCGGTGAGTGCGGATCGAACGCACGACCTTCAGATTCCATGATTGAAGTTTTATCTTCAGTCTGACGCTCTCCCAACTGAGCTATCCCCGCTAATGCGAAATTTCAAACTTTTAACACATATATGTCGGCAATTAGCACCCACGTGATAGTAGGCGGCGTGTAAGGTGGTAAGATTTTGCCGGTAGTAAGGATTAGCCTCACGTATAAATAAGTGAAGTTACACACATATATTATTCGAGTTTTATAAAAGTTATTATTTAAGTTTTATAAAGGTTATTATATCGAATTAAAAAAGCTTATTAAAAAAATTTTATCGCGAAAATTTTTTATTTTAATAAGTTTAAATTATATTTTTTATATTTTTTATATTTTTTAATTATAATTAATTAAAATTAATTGAAATTAATTATTATTTTTATTAATAAATTTAAAAGTTATAATTTAAAAACATTTTATAAAAGTTTTTTTTTAAATAATTATATTTTATTTTTTAAAATTAACGTTTTTAATTAAATTTATATTTATTTAATTTAATAAATATATTAAATTAATTATATTAAAAACAATTAATAATTAATTTAAATATAAATTAATATTATATAAGCATTTTTAAATAACTTTATATTATATTATATAATAAAAATAATAATTTAAAAAATTATATAATTTTTAATTATTTTTTATTAACTTTTTTAATTAAAATTATATTTATTTAATTTAATATATATAAAAATAATTATATTAAAAAATAAAAAAGTTAATAATTAATTTAAATATAATTTAATATTATAATGTTTTTTTTAAATAATTTTAATAAAGCTTTTATTAAAATTTTTAATAATATTATTTATAATATTTATTTAAATAATTTAACGTTTAATTTTATTATAATGTTAACACTTATAACATATTTAAATCGTTTTTAATTAATTAATAAAAAAGAAAAAAAAGTTTTATATATTAAATATTTCGCTTTAAAATATTTTTTAAAAATTATTTAATACGTAATTATTAAATTATAAGGTAATATAAATAAAGTATTTTTAAAAATTTAAGCTTATAATTATATTATTTATATTTTTTAATAATAAATTTAACAAATTAATATTTATAAATTAAAATAAAGGAAATTTATTTTTTTACTTAGTTATTAATAATTATTAATAACTACTTATTAAATAATAGTTATTTTTTTATAAATAAAACTTTTAAAAGCGACATTTATAACTAGTTTATAATAATAATTATTAATAAACTTATTTATATTATTAAATTATTTTAACTATTAATAATATATAATTATTAGCTTATAAATCTTTTTAATATTATAATGTTTTATAATTAAATATAAGTATATTTTAATTAATATTTTAATATAAAAGTTATTAATATTAAATATAATAAGTTAATTATTTTTAATATAAAATATTTAACTTTTATATATATTTTATTTAATAAATTTTTATTTACTTTATTTTTATAAATTATAAGGTTAAAATAAGTTATATTTGCTTTAAAAAGTTTATTTATTAATTTTATTTTTAATTTAATAAAAGGTAGTATTTTTTATTTAATATAAATAAAAATATATTTTTATAATTAATATATATTACCTTAATATTCATTATAATTATATTAGCTTTATTTAATTTTATTAAAAATATAAGTTAAAATATTATAATTATTTATATAATATTATATTTTATTTTTTAAAAAGTATATTAGTAAATATATTTTTTTTCTAATTAATATATAATTAAAAAGTTATATTATAATGGAATTTTTATTTAATTAGCTTAACATTAATTAAATAATTTTTTTATTTTAAAATATTTTAATATATAATAATTTATAATTATTAAAAATGATTTTTTAATTTATAAGTTAATTAACTTTAAATATTAATATATTAATACTTATATTATTATTAATACTTATATTATTATTAATAATTTTTTATTATAAATATTATAGTTATATTTAACTTTATATATTATTTTAAAGTAATTATAAGCTATTAGTACCACGTAATAATAAGCGGTATATAAAGCGGTTAAATTTTACTAGCATTAAAGATTAACCTTACGTATAAATAAGTGAAGTTATATACACACATTGTAATTTTTTTACGAAATAATAACAACATTTTTAACACTTAAGCTTTTAATAATAAAATATTAAATATTATTTTTAAATATTAAGGTTTTTTTAAAATAATATATTTATAATTATATTATTAAAAGTGTTAATTTTTACTTTTATTTCTTATTTATAAATAAAATAATATAAGATTAAAATATAAGTTAAATAATATTTAAGTTTATTAAATATTGTTTAATATTTAACCATTTAATTAAATATTTTACTTTTTTATAAGGTTTATAAAAGGTTAAATTATTCACTTATAATTATATATAAACCTTTTATAAAAATTATAAAAGCTTAAAAAAATTAAATATTTTTTATATTTTTTAATTTTTCTTAACTAAATATAAATATAATTTTAAAAGGATTTATTATAATATTATTAGCTTTAATAATATAACTTAAATATTTTAATTTTTTAATATAAAACTTATACTTAATTACATTAGCTTATAAGCTTATACTTTTTAATTAATTAAAAATTAAGTTTATATACTTAATATAGTTTTTCTTATTTTAAAAGAAAATTAATATATTATTAATATAAGCGTTATAAAAGTTATTAAAATATCTTATTAAAATATTATTAATAAATCTTTAAAAGGTAATAAATTTATTAGTAAAATTAAAAGATAATATTTTATACTTATATAAATTATAATAAGTTTAGAAAATAATTAATTTCACAGTTTTTAAGTTAAAATAAATTTTATAAAAAGCTTATTAAATATTAATTTTAATAAAGATTTTTACTTAAATATTTTATTAATAATTTTATTAATAAAAAGTAATAAGTATTAATTTTTATAAGTAATTATGTTTAGCTTTTAATAATTAATATAAAAATAAATACTTCTTTTTAACTTAGTTATAAAAAGGATTAAAGCTACTTATAATAATTTATTAAATTTAATAAATCCTTTTTATAAATATTCCTTAATATATTATTAACATATATTTAATTTATCTAATAATATTTTATATAATAAAGAAAAACTAAAATTTTTAAATTATTTTTTTATAATAATTTTATAATTAATATTAGGTTATAAAGGTAATAATTTATTAAAAATAATAATATTAAATATATTTAAATAATTATAATTTTTTTAAGAAATATTAATGTTATTAAGGTATATTATTTTTCCTTATTTTCTAAATTATAAATTTATTAATCTTATTTTTGCTTTTTTTCCTTAATAAGTTTATTAACCTTTATAAAATTAATTATTTTTATTTTCACATTTAATTTCTTTACAAAATATAAAAATAATATTATGTTAATAAATGTAATATTTAAGGGTTTTTCCTTATACTAATTAAGTAAATTTTAATTTAATTAATACTTATTTTGTTAATTTTAAAGTAAATATAAATTTAAAAAAATTGTTTATTATATCGGTTTAAATTTATTATTATTAATACGTTTATTATTAATAAAGGCTTGTTTTATTTTGCTTATTTTAAAAAAAGTTAATTATTATTTTATTAATTAAGTATTATAATAAATATTATAATTTAAAGTATTTCCTTATATCTTATAAAAGATCTTAATAATAATTTTAATTTATTAGGTTATTTTAATTAATTAATTATAAATTATACCTATTAATAAATATTAGCAAATAACTTATTAATCGATTTAAATATATTATTAATTTATGGTTATTTAAAAATATTTTTAGTTTATTTATACTTATTTTAAATTCCCGTTTTACCTTATAATACTTATCCTTTTAATCCATTTTTATAACTTATTCTTTAATATTTTATTAAAATTTAATATTTATATTTAATATAAGCTTACTTATATTATTTATTCTTAAATTATTTATATATATTCTTTTCCATTTATTAGGGAAAAGTAATCAGTAATTAATTATATTTATGTGCATTTAATAATCTTTAAACCATTTTTATTTAATATTTATATTTTATTTTATATATAAAAGTTTATAAGGAAGATTATATTAATTATTTATATTGTTTATAAGTCAAAACCCTTAATATATTATATATAAAACTTAATAATTAAAAAAGTTTTAAAATTTTTAATACTTTTTATATAAATAATATATTAATAAATATATATTTATTTGCCTTAATATTATTAAAAAAGCTTTATATAATAAAAGAAAGTTTATTATTAACTATTATATTAATAAATAATAGGGATTTTTTCCTAATATTTTATTAAGAAAATTATAAGGTATGTTTTATATATTTAAATTTTCTAATATTATTATTTTTAAAAAGAACTTTTTTTTCCTTAAGATTAATCTTTTACTTTTAATCCATTAAAATTGTTAAAGTTGATTTTTTAAGTTATTTTAACTAAGTTAAACTTAAATTATACTATTATATACTTTTATATAATTATAACTATTTTAACGTTTTTCTTTTTTATAAACTTAAAATTAATTTAATTTAACTTTTTTAAGTATTTACTTAATTAATATCTTTTTTTATAATTAAAATATTATCCTTTTTTATAAATTAAGTAATTTCTTTAAATAATAATTAAAGAAAGGTTAATTATTATAAAGATTTAAAAGTAAATAATTTATAATTTAATTTATTTTAAGGTTTTTAATAGTTAATGCCTTAAATTACTTTAACCTTTTATTATTTTTAAACTTTATCCTTAATCTAATATATTTTAAGGATAAAAATACTTTTATTATAACCTTAATAAAAGTATTAAAGTTTAAAGATTTATTAACAAAAGCAAATACCATTACCATTTAAAGTTTTAGGATTAATTATTACTAAAATTCCCATTTTTAAGTACTTTTAAATATATAATATTTCCTAATAAAATAAATAAATATATTCTTAAAAACGTAATAATTTTTATTAAATTTTATAACAAATTTTTAAAACTAATTTTTAACAAACTTATATAAGTTTAAATTCAAATATTTATAATAAAAATAATTTATAATTACCTTTATAAAAGTTAAGCTATTAAAATAATCATTTTAAAAATAAAGGAATAAATTATTTAATACATTTCCTTTTAATTAAAAATAATAAAAGCCATTTTAATCTTTTTTATAAGGAAATAATTTATATTAACTTTTAACTTATCTTTTATTTATTAATATTAACTTTTAAAAATCATTATATCCTTTACCTTATTAATATAAAAATTAGGAATTATTAGCTTTACATTATAACCTTATTTAATTTTAAGCATAATAATTAAAGCATTAATTATAAAAGCTAATTACTTTTTCAAATATACCTTTAATTATTAAATCTTTTCCTATTACTTTTAAATTATATTAACAAATATAATTATATTACCTTTATATATAATTATATTATTAACTTTATTTATAACCACTTATTTTTATTTTAATAATAAATTATAAAAAAGTTAATAATTTTTCACTTTAAACATTACCAATTATTAACTAAACTTATAAATTAAGTAAAAAAAATAAGCCATATTTAAATTTATCTTATTTATATTATTAAACAAAACTTAATATTACTTATATAAAACTAACATAATAAATATATAAAACTTAAATTTAACATATAAAATATTAAGATTTATCACTATTCACTTAAATATTTTAATGTTTATAATATTTAATACTTATAAAGTTTTACTTAACTTTATTATTAAATTAAATAAAAACATAAAATTATCCTTTTTTTATACTTTATTAAAAATTCCTTAAGTTAAATAATAAAATCCTTAAAGTACATCTTTTTTAATATAATAAAGCTAAACTAAAAAAGTTTATCCTTTAAATAATAAATTTTAAACTACTTATAATTAAAATCTTATAAAATTATAACCAAATTAACTTTTTCCTTATTATTATTAATGAGAATATATTAATTTAAGCGATATATTTTTAAAAGATTAATAATAATTATTACTTACTTAAATAAAAATCATACATAATTTTTATATTATAATAAATATTTACTAATTTATTAGTAATTAAATTACACTTTTTTCTTAATAATCTTTACCACTTTTACAACTTTTTTAAAGTTTTAAATTATCTTTATTAATTAATTAAATGTTTATATACTATTAATTATTAGTAAGAAAATTTAAAGGTTTATTAAAGCTATTATTAATTTATAAATTAATTTTATAAAAAAATATAAGATATTATTAATTACCTTTTTAAGTTAATAAAATAAGCTTAAAATAATATAATATATTATTAAAAAGGTTAAAGGCTTAGCTTTAATTACTAGGGTTAATTCGCATATTTTAAGCTAAAGAAAAAAATAGGAAAAGATTTATAATATAGCATATAACCTTTATTTATATATAAACCTTATAAAGTATATAAGCTTTAAGCTTATAGTTTACTTTAAACACTTAACCTTTAACATAAGCCACGACATTACATTACTTAAATTTTAATATATATAAAAACCTTTTAAAACTTATATTAATTATTAATAATAAGTTAAATAAAATATATAAAAAAATTATTAAAACTTAAGCTATTATATAAAGCTTAATAAGTTATTAACGTTATAAAGTTTTATAACGTTTTTAAATAAGTCATTAATTTCTTTAATTTAATTTATAATATAACTTATAGAAATTTTTAAAATACTTTAAGCTTAAAAATAAAGCTATTATTTATAATTTAATTAGTATTAAATTTATTTCGAATATTAAATTATACTTTAATAATATTATTAAAACTTAATATAATAATATTAATTATTATAATATAATTAATAATAACGTTATAAACTTTAATAATATTTCTTACATTAATAATAAAAGCTATATTTTTAAAATTTATATAATTAATTTTTAAAGAAATATTATTAATATATAATAACTTAGTTAAAAGTTTATTATTTAAAAAAATCCAATTATTAAATTATTTCCTTTTATTATTTAATAAAAGCAATTATAATAAAACGAATGATTAAGATTTAAAGTTTTAATTTAACAACTTAAGCTTTACCTTTAAGGTATTAATACTAATCTTTTTTTTAATGTAATTAAACAAGACTTCGTCTTATTTAAGGCATTAACCTTTATTTCTTTATTTAATTTATATAAAAGCGTATAATAACTCCTTTGCCTACATTTAAATATATATTTAAATTAACATTAAAACTTATAATACCTTAATTAGCCTTATTTATATTACTAATAAATACTTTATGTTTAATATTTTAATTAAAATTTATTTAAATAAAACCTATTATTTTATTATTTAAAAAATATAAATAATATTTATTATTATAATATTAAAGCAAATATAAACCTTATATATTTAATTATTAAATATATTATTAAAGTAAACTTAAATTAAATTAATATATTATATAAAAATTTACATTAAACTATTAATAATTTTAACACTAACTTTAAAAATATTTACTTTTAAAATTATTTTATAACGATAAAATAATAAGTAAATCTTTAATCCTTTCGTATGATTATTATCTTTTTATAGTATATTATAAATAATTAAAGCATTATATTTACTAATTATAATTTTATTAACTTTATAAGCTAATATAATAAATTTATACTATATAATTAATTTTTAAACATATATTAATATATTTAAGGATAAATTATATTAAACTAATTAACATAAATAAAACTATATTAACAATAATATTAATATAATTACTTAAGTAAAGTTATTTAATATTAGGGATTATTTAATTAAGTGTAAAATAAGTTGTAATATTAAAAGTAAAACTAAGCTATATAAAACTAAATTACAATTAATATAGGTTAGGTTTATAGCTATTTTATAGCTGTTAATAAATAACCTAATGCTTATCGTTTATTATTTATCCCTTTTTAAAAAAAATTAATGCCTTTATTAATTTGTTGTTAAAAATCTTTGTTTAAAAGTTTTAAATCTATTATTATTAATAAATATACTTAATAATCCTTTGTTATAAACTTAATTATTAATAGCTTATTAATTAACATTATCATTTATTACTTAATGATTTAATTTTTATTTAAATTTTTTAAAGTTTTTAATTTAAAATTAACGCAATTAAATTTATTAACCCCTTAATAACTTAAAAATTAACATAATAAAAATTAATGTGATGTAATATTATAACGTTAAAGTTATTGTTTTAAATGTTAAATATAAATGCTTTATATTAATACTTAAATGTAATTTCTTCGCCTTTTTAAAGAAAAAAAATATATTAATATATGTTAATATGTAAGAAAAAGCTTAAAAAAAGCTTAAAAATTAATATAAATAAAAATGTTATATTAGGTGTATAAATTAGTGTTAATCACTACGAAGGAATTTTTTCTTTTAACATTTTTTCCTTTATTTTCGCCTTTTTTATTAGTGTTTAAGGTTATAGTGGTATTAATTTTAATGATTATTTTAAAACTTATTATGGAATTTTAAGCATTTAAGAAATTTGCTATGAAATTATAGGTATTTAAAAGATTTGCTACGAAATTATAAATATAAATATTAACGCTTTTACTTATTAGGTTAAAGTAATTAGTATTAACTTTATTTTTTTACTAAGGGCTATTTACTTAGTGTTGTTAAAGGTATTAACGCTAATTTTTTTTCCTAATATAATTAAATCCTTTTATATTTTATTCTTTTTTTTCCTTATTTTTTTACACTAATTATATATTAGTTTAAAGGTTAAGTAATAATTACTTATCATTATTATTATAGTGTTTTCTTTATAACTTATTATTAATATTAGTAAGGTTATTTTTAATTTTATTTATTATTATATTAAAATACTTTTTTATATTATTAATAGTTTTTATTATAGCTTAATATAACTTTGTGATAAATTTTTTAAACACATTTTATTTGGTTTTATTATGTTTAATAATTTAGTAAACCTTTATAATAAACTCCTTTATAAGTTTTAACCTTTTATTTATATTATTTAATATAAGCTTTAAATGGTTCTTACGTTTTTAATATTTATAAGTAATAACATTAGTTATAGTGTTAATAAGTTATAATATTAAAAGTAAAACTAAGCTATATAAGATTAAACTATAATTAATGTAAGTTAAGTTTATAATTGCTTCGTAGTTACTAATAAATAACCTAATGCTTATCGCTTATCATTTAGTTATAATTTAATAACCACTTTTAACTTTTTCACTTAAATTATAATAAATATAATAATAATTAACGTTATTAATAATTAATGCTTTAACTAATATATTTAATGTACCGCTACCATTTAAAAAATAATTTTAACAATTAAAAGCTAAAATAAATTAACTTATTTATACCAAATAATAATATAATTAATAAACATAAATAAATATAAATAAATAAATAAAATTATTATAATTTAACGTAACATTTATATCTTTATTAATATAATTAATAATATAATAACTAATAATATATGTAAGGAAATTATTAAAACTTATTTTAATAAGCTTTATCGTAAAAATATTATAAAGTAATAAATAATTTAAACCAAAGAAAAAAATACTAATAAAGAATAGCTTAAATTACCATTTAACTTAATTATTCGCTAAGTTTAAAATTCCTAAAAATATAATAGTTTTTAACCTTTTTAAAGCTAAATAAGGTAAGGAAATAACACTATAAAATATTAACTTTTAAGCTTAAGTAATAAATTTAATTTATAATTATTACTTTTTATAAATAAATAAAATGGTTTAATATATAAACTATATTTATAATACCTTTAATTTTAATTTATAAATTTTTATTATACCCTTTATTATAACTATAATTATTAATAATTTTATCTCTTATATTAAAAGTTATAATAAAGCTTAATATAAAGTTTTTTTCTCTTAAAATAATAAAGATTTATTAAAATTACCTATAATTGAAACTATCACTAATTTTAATAAAGCAATTATAATATTATAAAGCTAAAAGCTAATTATAAACCTTTAATATAACTAAGATAATAATAATAATATATAAGTTAATAATAAAAATAATAATAACTATTAGTTTTATTATTATTAAAAGGAAATAAAAATAACAATAATTATAATAAAAATAAAAATTTTAATCGTTAAATATACGATAATACTTTTAAACAAGCTAACTTTTATCGCTTTATACTTAAAAATAACAACTATAATAATAATAATAATAAATTTAAATATAATAGTAATAAGTATAAAAATAAAAGCTTTAATCGTAGCAAAAGCAAATATAATAGCTAAAATAGCTAATAATTTGTTTAATATTATTAATATTAATAGGTTAAAGGAAAAGTTAAACATAATAATTACTTAAAAAAAGAAATATTTTTCGAATAAAATAATAAAAATAAAGCAAATAAAAAAGCAAAGTTAATATAAAACAATTATTTCTTAACAAACAATTATAAAATAAACTTAAAGCCATTAAAATATAATTTTTACTACTTTATAAAGCTAAAACATAATAAGTTAAATTTAAACGTTAAAATAACTTAAGTAAATAATAAAAAGAAAAAGACTTATTAAAAATATAATAAAGTTTTTAATACTTAAGTAAATTATTTTAAATATATTTATACCAATAATTATATCTTGCTTAAATTACTAAGCATAAGGCTTAAAATTAAAATAAAGAAAATATACTTTTAAGCTAATAAAAATATACATATAAAAAGTTTAAATTATAAGAAATTATTTATATAAAAAATTTAAAATAAATATTTTTCCTAAATATAAAAAGGTAATCTTTAAAATATCTTTAATAAAACTTTTAATAATATAAATATAAAAAAATATATACTAAATATAAAGAAAGTTTTTAGCGTAAATAACATTAAACTTATTAATATTACATTAAAGGAAATTTTAAGAAAATATCGCTTAAAAAACATTTATACTTAAAAATTAATATTATTAACACTTATAATAATAAATTAGTCATTTATATTAACTTAAATATATTAAATTATATAGTTAATTATAAATAGGTTATAAACTTTATTAAAGATTTTAAAGTTTTTAAAATTAAAAAATCTATAATTATTAAAAATATATTTAGCAAGATTATACTAAACAAAAAAGGGAAATTTTATAGTAACATTTTAATAATATAAAATACGAAAAAAATCTTATTATATATTAAAGTAGAAATAGAAATATATAATAGCTACTTAAAGCCAAATTTATTAGTTAGAAGCAAATTTTATAAATAATATAATATAATTTTAAACTATCTTAAAATTTTAATAATAATGGTAACTTGTTTAAGCGTTAAAATACATATTAAGTTTATAAAATTAAAAAATACTATTCGAAAATAAATATTATATATAAATTATATTATTATTTCCCTTTTAATAATAATACCTATTAAAATAAAACATGCTAATTTACTAATAAAAAGGATTTTTAATTTATATTTAAATATTTTAATATAATATATAACATTTATAATATATTAATATTAAAGAAAATAATATTTTTAAATTTTATAAATAAGAAATTTATAATTTATTATAAAACAAGATTAGAATATATTAAAGAAATTAATATTTAATAATATTATATTATAAGTTAAGAAAAAACCAATATAATATAAGTAATTATAAATGCTTATAAGAATAATATAATCTTAATAAATTATTTAATAATAAAATTCACTATAAATAATATTATTAAAGAAATATTACATTTTAATAATAAAACTTTTAAAAATATATAAAAAAAATTTAACAAAAAGGAAACTTTAATACTAATATAATATTATTATTAAATATATTAAAGCTAAAAAAAATACCAGAAATAACATTAAAGCATAACATACATTATTATATAAAAAATATGAAATTTAATAATAATCTAATTAAAGTAATGAAAAAATATAAGATATAAAAAGATAAACAAATTATTAAATTACTAAAAAACGAAAAAATAATAATCAAACTTATTAATAATTAATAAAAACATTTTAAAATGAAATAAATTTATTTCCTTAAAATTTAAAATAAAAAACTTTTAAATTAAACATTTAATATATTATATAACTAAGATAAAATAAAATAAATAAAATAGCTAACATTATTTAATTACCTATATTTTATTATATAACATATAATAAAAAGCCAATATAAAAGTTAAATTATTATTAACCTTAAACCTTTTAATAAATTTATATTATTAAATAGCGATTTTTTAATATAATAAGAAAATATAATATTATAATTAATTAATAAGTAATATTTTAATATTATTAATACTTTATAAATTTTTTTATTAATTATTAATAATTAAAAAATATATTAATTAAATAATAATAATATTATTAAAAAAATTTAAAGTATTTAAGGTTATATTTATAAATTTTAAAAATTTATTAATATTTAAATAAAGGTTTATAAATTAATAATTAAAGCCTTTTAAAGATTTCGTAAAAATATATATTAACAATATCATTATTTATAACAATATATTTAAAAATTATATATATTATTTAAATATTCTTTTTAATTTATTTAATAAAATTAAGTTTATATTAAACCTAAAAAAAAACCTTTCTTAAATATAAATCTATTAAATTACTTAATTTTAATATTAATAATAAAAGAATTTTAATAATTAAAAACTAAATAAAAACCTTAAAAAAATTAAAATACTAACTATTTTAATAAGTTTTAAAATATATATTAATATAATTGCCTTTTTACGAAAATATATTCCTTAATAATAATAAAAAGTTTTACCTTTATAAAAACATAAAACAAAAATACTTATAATAGGAAAAGAAAAAGCGAAAATATTATTAATAATAATAATTAAATATAAATATATTAGGAAAAATAATTCTAAACTAATAGATTTAAAAAAAATTATTTAAAATCTTTTAAAATAAATTATTAAATCATAAGACTTCGTTTTGTTTAACTGCATTAAAGAAATAAATTAGTATTAATATCTTAGAGGTAAAGCTTAGGTTATTAGATTAGAACTTAAATTTTTAATTATTTATTTTATCGTAATTGCTCTTAAATTATAATATAATAAAAGATATTATAAATTAAATATTTCTAAAAATATTAGATATTAATAAAATAAATAATAAGCTTATAATTATAATATTATATTTATTATAATTTAATTTAAATATTTATTATATTTTAGGAAAGATAAATTTAATATTAAATATATTTTTATATTTATTTATAAAAGATATAAGTAATAATATTATAGAGGAAAATGATTTATAAAAATTAATATTAAATTATATAGTAAAATTTTTTAATTATTATATTAATATAAAAGTAATAATAAATAAAGATTTTAAGAAAAGAGTTATTAATAATTATAATAACGATAAGTATTTATATTAATTAAAGGAAATTTTCTTATTTATAAAGGATAATAGAAAGATATAAGAAAATAATATTAATATAAAATAAAGAATAAACTTATATATTATATTAATAATATAAGTTAATAAAGGTTAATAATATCTTTTTTATATATTAAAAAGCTTTTAAAGCTTATATATAATACCAAATATTATTTTAAACTTAAATATATAGTATAAAAATTAAAGAATGTATTAATTCTAAATCTTTTAAGGAAAATATATAAATATGTTAATTAATATTTATATTATTAAAAAAATAAAATTAATTATTTGAAATTATTAAGAAAATTATTATTAATTAATTCTATTTTAATATTTTATTATATAATGGTATAGGATTTTATTATAAAAGTATTATTAATATTATTAAAAAATATTTTATAAGTAATTAAAGGATTTATATATTATAATTTATTAATAATTATCATATATAAATTTAATAAAAAGGTTTTATTAATTCTAAAATATTTTAAATATAAGGTTATATATTAAGTAAATTTAATATTAAAAGTTTTAATATTGTTAAATTAAAAATTATTATTAAAGGTAATATTAAATAAAAATCTTAAATTTATATTAAAGCTATGGTAAATCATTTTTATAAAAATAGGAATGAAGTTAATAATGTTAATAAGTTATTATTTATAAATTAATGGTTAAATGAATAAGAAAAATTAAAATATTAAAATTATAATTTGGTTTTATTACTTTATGTTAAAATAAGTATAGGTTAATATTATTTTAATATTATAATATAATTTAAATAATGTTAAATTATTAATATTAAATAAGTTTTTAAATGAAATTATTTATGGCTTTAAACCTTAAATAATTTTATTAATATTTAATGTTTTTATTAATATAGTTAACTTTAAAATAATGTATAAGTTATATTAAAAGGAAGTTAAAATGGTAATTAATTATGTTATAATAAATATAAAGGTTAAATATAATATTAAATATAAGCTAATATTATTTATTATTAAAAGATTAATATATTTTAAATTATATAAAGGATATATTTTATTTAAAGAATCTTCAAAGAAATGATTAATATAATAAGTTAAATCTTTATTAATTATATAATAAGTAAAAAATCTTATATATAAAGTTAATATATCCTTATATTAATATATATATAAGGTTATTTTAGTTATTTAATTATATAAAATATTATAAAGTATAAATTTATATAAAAGAAAAAGATTTTAAATAAAAAGGATTATTATTTAAGATAATAATAATAAATGAATATCTTATATAATTAAAAAGCTTATAAATTAATAAATTAATTAAATAAAAGGAAAATTAATATTTAAATATTTTATAAAATAAAAAGATTATTTATAAGCATATAATTAATAATATTTATAAAAGTTATTAATATAAAATATAATGAAACTTTTAAATGAATATAATAAAGTTAACCTAATAATATTAAAGGAGTTAAAGCTTAAACTTAATAAAGTATTAAATATTTTTAATATTAATTTGCCTAAGGTTTTATTTAATAAACCTTTTAAAACAGTTTTAAAGTTAATTAATACCTAGTTAAATGTTATAATTAATAAGAAATTTAAAGATAAATTGGTTATAAAAATCCTTAAGATTAATATTAAAGTAGTTTTATTATTAAAAAAGCTTTTAAAAAAATTTTAATAAAATTTTAAATGATTTTAAATTAGCTTAATCCTTTTCGAAAAGTAAATAATACTACCCCTTTATAATTTTTAAAAGATAGATTATATTTATATAAGTAATCATTTTATATTATACTAGTGTAAATAATAGTTTTAAAACTTACTTATATGTGCTTATATGTAAAATCCTTATATACTTAGGATTTTTTAAACTTTTCTCTATAATATTTCTTTCTAAAAGCAATTATAATAAAACGAATAATTAAGATTTTAAGTTCTAATTTAATAACTTAAACTTTACCTTTAAAGTATTAATACTAATTTATTTCTTTAATATAATTAAATAAAACTTTGTTTTATTTAAGGCATTAACCTTTACTCCTTTATTTAGTTTATATAAAAGCGTATAATAACTCCTTTACCCACATTTTCTATATTTTTTAATTTTTATAACCTTATGTTTTAACATAGCATAAGTATATTTAAATATTTAAAACTATATAAGCTTATATAATATATATTATAGTATTAATAATTTACTTTTTTATATTATTAAATGCTTTACGTGTTATTTTTCTAAGTATTTTTATATTTTTTTGTTTAAATTTCATTTATTTTAATATTATTATAAAATGTAGTTACGTTTATTAAGTATTTATCCCGTGTTTATATAATTTCCTTTGTAATTTTTTTAAGTTTATATTAGCGCGATATAGCTTTTATTTATTTATATAAACCTAAGCTTTTATTTAATATTAAATACCTTTTATAATAATTACTTTTTATTACTATTAAATTAAAATATTATTTTATTATATTAATTTATATTAAATATATAGTTTTAAAAAATAAAAGGAAGTTAGTTTTATTTAAATGCCTTTAACTTTTTATATTATTTACTTAGTTATAAAGATAATAATTTTCCATTTTATCCCTTTATTTTAAATTTACTTTATAAGCTATTTTAATAAATCTTTAAATAATAAGTAAAGTATACCTAATATAAGGTTTTTTATATAAAATAAATATTAAATTAAATAAATATTATAAAATATTTTTTAAGAAAAA
Organism: Hypoxylon sp. EC38; assembly: GCA_002120335.1. NCBI lineage: Eukaryota > Fungi > Ascomycota > Sordariomycetes > Xylariales > Hypoxylaceae > Hypoxylon > Hypoxylon sp. EC38. The sequence goes on along the minus strand of KZ111249.1, from coordinate 516,850 downwards.
ATATTTTACTACCCCTTAGTTTAATAAATCATTTATTATAAGCTAATATTTTTTATTTAATTTAATAAAATTTATAATAAATATATTAATTATAATATTAAAATAAGTTTTACATATTAGCTTATTTTTATTATTATTAGTTACTTTATTATTAAGCCTTATTAAGTGTTAATTATATTATTATATAGCTTTATTAATAATATAATATTTTTAAAGGTATTTTATTATTTAATAATTTCCTTTTAAAGTAATAATATCTTATTATAATAAAATAATAAATTAATTAAGTATTTCTTAAAGAAAATATTTTAAAATAAAAATATTAAGTAATAATAATTTTATAAACTTTCTTATTAAATAGATAAGGTTTATTACGTATGCGATAAAGTGTGATTAGCTATATAACTTATTATAAGTGAAATTAGTTTTAAATAAATTAATAATGTTTAAGTTTAAGTGTGGGAATAGCTTTGTAAGGTATGCCACCTTAGCCTTATCCTCACCTAAGGTGTGAGGCGTGCCACATGACCTAATGTCACGTGACCACATCCCGACATTTCTTTTATTTAAATAATTTAATTTTTATATAATAAACTTTTTAAATATATATAAAAAGAAATATATATTTATTTATATAAGGATATATATACTTATTTTAATTTTTTTATTTTTAATAGTATAATTTTATAATAATAACTGTTATACTTATTATTAAGCTTATTATTATTAATAAATATATTATTAAAAAGATAAATATTTTTTTATTAGTTTTATTTTTTATTTCTTTTCTATTTTTACATTATTTTTATAATATAATTTAAATGGTATATTAATATTTACTTTATAATTAATTTATAATATTATATAATGTTAATTTTTATAAAGGTTTTAAAGCTTATAATTATTAACTTATTCTTTATTAATTTATTTTCCATTATATTTTAAAAATTTCATTAAATTATAATCTTTATTATTTTAAAATACTAATATTTTATTATATACTTATATAATTTTACACTTTTCTTTACGCTTATATATATAATTATCTTTAATTATATTTATTTTATAATTTTTTAAAGCCATATTTATTTTAATCTTTTAACTTTTTATTATTATATTAATTATCCTATTTTAATTTTTAATTATTAAATATAATTAACCTATATTTATTAAGTTTAACAAAATAAATTTATCATTTTTTTACATGTTAAAATAGCTAGTTTCCTTTTTATTAACCGTTTTATAACTGTATTTTTTTCGTAACTTATTAAGTCTTTTATTCTTTTATATATAACAATTAAAATAAAGGCTTTAATAGTAATAAAGCGCTAAGCCAATTATGTAATAACTATTTATTCCGCTATTATTTATCCTTTAACTTTTAATATTAATTTTAATTTTTCTCCTTTATTAACATTAATAAAATTTAACACCTTTTTATTAACTAGTTTAACATTATTAAATAATTTATCGCTTTTATTAAAATAATTAAATACCCTTTTATTATTTAATTATATAGTTAAAAAAGCCCTTTTTAACATATTAACCGCTTTAAATATTATTAAAAAATAATATACTTTCCCTCCTTTTATTATAAGTTATATAATTAAGAAATAAAGTTATGTAATATAATATATTATTAATAAATTACTATAAAATATGCTATAATATAATAAAATATATATTAACATTAAAAAAGAATTTAATAGTAATTAATTAATAAATATAAATGTTACTTTATTTTAAATATTTAAAACATGTAAAGGTTATAATAGTAAATATTAAAATTATAAAAATAATAAAGGCTTTTAAAATAAGTATATAATTATAATATAATATGTAAGATATAACTTTTTTAGCGCATATGCTAATTATTATTATAATAACAAAGGTAAAATATGTTCTTTTTTTATTAGTAAGTTTTATCATATATTTATATATTATAAGATTTTTAAAAGCTTTAGTTTATTCCTATTTATAAATAATAAAATAGTTTAGTTTAATAGTTTAAGTTTAAAATATAAATTTCTTATTATTATATGCTTTTATTACGTTATTAACAATATATATAAATTTTATAAAGATTGCTTATCCTATTTTATTAATATAATAAATCTAAGTAATATATTAAATATATTTAAAAAGGTTAATTTTAATAATTATACCTTTTTAATCTTATTAAAGAATAATATAACTATTACTTTAAATATTAAAAAGCTTTATAAGTTAATAAAAAAAGCATTAATACTTATAATATTAAAAATTAAAGAAAGTAAATTAAAATTACTATTAATTAAGGTTATATTTATATAAGTATTAGTAGAGAAATTATTAACTATAAAATAATAATATTACTTATTTATAAATATCTTATTTAATTTTAATTAAGCTTTAATTACTTTATATTTTAATTTAATAACTAATACTTTAAGCTTAATTATATTATTAACTTTATATTATAAAAATATATTATTAGCTTAAGCTAATTAAAATAGTTATTTAAAACTTTTACTTTAATTAAAATTATTAATAACATTAATTTATATTTAATAAATTATATATTATAATTAAGAATTTCCATTATATTAATTATATTTATAAAGGTTATAATAAAAATGTTAAAGCTTAATTAATTTAATTAATATAAGAAAGGGTAAAAGCTTAAGTGTTAATAATGTTGTTATTATTACGTAAAAGAATTACAATGTGTGTGTGTAACTTCACCTATTTATACGTAGGGCTAATCCTCACTGCCGGTAGAATTTAACCGCCCCACACACCGCCTATTATCACGTGGTGCTAACAGCTTATAAAGGGTAAATAATACCATATGTAATAGTATTTTAAATAATTAATATTAGGTTTATTTAATAGGCAAACCTTAGCTTAATTTTAATTTAATATTTTTTATAAAATATTTAAAAATATAAGTTTTGCTTTAATATTTCTTTATAATAAGGATATAAATATAAAGATTTATTATTCCCTTTTATAATGAAAATTTTATTTATATAATAACCTAAATTTATTATAATTAATATTAAATATTTCCATTATTCTTACTTTTATTATTTTATATTATTTATTACATTTTATACCTAATATTTTCTACTTAATTTTGCTTATATTTATTTTATATACTTTTTAATATTATAATTTTTGTTTAATTTTCTTTATAAAATTATAATTAAGTTATAAGATTTATTAAATTTATAATATTCATTTTATTAATAAAATTATTTAAAAATTTAATTAAAGCTAAAACATTTAATATTTTATAAAAGAGGAATTTAACTAATAATTAATAATAAGTTTTTTAAAAATCATACATAAATACTTAAGTTTAATATTAGCAATTATTAATATAATAAAAATAATAAGGCGTTATATTTAATAACCTTATAATATTATTAAGTATACCCTTATAATAAGTTTACGTAATTTTATAATATAGGTAAAGAAATCTTTATAAAAAGGTAAAAATAACCTTATAAAAACCTATTAATTATATTATAAATTACTTAAGTTTCCTTTTTTTATAATATTTATTAACTTTAAACTTACTTTATGTTTATACATAAGGTACTATATATAAAATAGAAAATAGAAAATTATATTTTAATTATAAACCCTAATATTTTAATATATTTAATACTTATATATATAATTTTTAAATCTTATATAATATAAGCTACAATTATATTAAATATAAAATATTTAATAATATATTTAAGTATTAATTATTATATAAATAAAATAGGGGAGGAAAAGGCAAGGATATAATATTATTTTAAAGCTAATTTTAAAAAGGATAATAATAAATATATAAATAAAATATTAATATTACAAATAATAATATAAGTCTTTTAAAAGATTAAAAAAGTATACTAATTAAAATATTTTTAAAACACTAATATTAAGAAATAACTATTTTATAAGAATTTTACATTTATATCTTTTTAAAATTTTAATTTTTTAAGCTATTAATAACTAATAAAGTTATTATTAAAATTACCTTTATTAAATATTATTTTAAACTTATTTATATTTATTATATTATTTTAATCATTTCTTTATACTATTATAACTTTTTAACCTATTTTAACTAGCTTAATAATAGATTTATGTATAAACAATATTAAATGTTACATAAATAACCTTTTTATTTATTTATTAATCACCTTTTAACTATAAAAAATAAGTTAGCTATATTTATTTTTTAACCGCCTTTAATATTTAAGCTAAGATTGCTAATAAAAGGTTATAATATAAAAAGTTATAAGCATTTTTTTACTACATTTAATACCATTAAAAATATAGTTAAAGCTTATATAGCTATTAATGATTTTATTTTAGCGGTTAATATAAACTTTAATAAAAAAAGGTTATATTTACTAATTAATACTTTCTTTATTTTATTAATGAAAAATATAAGGCATATTATATTTTAGCCTTTTAATTTAAAACTTAGAATTTAAACCATTTACTAATAAATTAGTATTATTTATACCTAATTTAATGCCTTAGAAACTATTTTATATTTATAGCTTAAAATATATTCCTTAATTATATTTTTAAATGCTTATAAACCCTTTTTTTATAATTAAAATAATAAAGCTTTAAAGCTTAATTACTATAAGTATTTCCCTTTTTATTAATGATTATAAATATTAATATGTAAGTATTATTTATTATTTTTAAAGGATTAAAAGTTCTCGCTTAACTATTATTTATTTATATTATATATATTATATATTCACCTTTTTCAATTTATTATTAAAAAGTTATAACCTTTTAAAAAAAGATTTTTAATACTTAAATATACTTTTAATATAATAATTAAATTTTTATTAAACCTTAAGATAAATTAGCCAATTAGCTAATATTATTAAAAAATAATTAGCTATATTATTGTTTTTATAAATAACTTATTTTTTATAATAAAAATACTATTTTAAAAGGTTAAAGATATATTAGGCGATATTTATATATTATAATATAACCTTAAAAAGCTAAAAAAGGTTAATCTTTTACCTTATTTTAAACTATAAAAATTTATTATAATGTAAATTTTACAGTGACTTATTATTAATAATCATTTATATTATTATATTATTTTAAATAACTTGTTTTAAAATATATAAAACACCGAAAATAACCTTTTATTACCTTAAATCTTACCTAATATTACCCATTTTTTAAATATTAAAAAAAACTATAAACTAATTTAAGCTTTAATCGGTAAATTTCTTATTTTTAAAATTAACTTAAAAACGCTTTTATAAAGGTAGGTTTGTTATATAAAATTTTTTAAAATACACTAAAATTTAATTTAACTTAATTAAGTATTTCTTTTTTTTATATAACTTACAATGAATTTTTAAGATTTTATTATTTATTAAAAGTTAGTTTATATAATGTATTTATTTAATAAGGGTAATAATTTAAGCTTAAAAGGGTTTAATACCTTATAAATTTTATAAAAACACCTTTTTATATTATTACGATTAAAAAGTACCTTTTAAATAAAAAACTAAAAAAGCTTTTAAAAATAAATGTTAGTTAAAATTTAATTAATTTAAGTAATAGCTATTTAATTATATAATAATAATTTAAATGGCTTAATTAGAATAAATACGTTAATTAAAAAAGGTGTGTTTATTATAGCAGTAATAAGTGTTATATATATCATTTAATTAATCTTTAAATTAAAAAAGAAATTAATACTTATCGTAAATAACGGCTTAAATAACCTTGTTATTATATGTTAATATGTTAAAAGGCTTTTAAAAGGCTTAAATTATTAATTTAAGTAATTATTTTAAATAAATAAAAAGGTATTTAAAAGGCTTTTAATATAGTTATATATAAATATTAGATTTAATAATTTATGGTATTTAATTGCTTAATAAAAGCTAATAATATTTTTATAAATAATTATATATAATAAGTTATAATAAAATGTTACTTATAAATTTTAGGTTAATTAATTAATAGTTTTAATAGTATTTTATAACATATTATAATATATAATATTACTTTATAAAGTAATAATATACTTATTAAGTAATAATTACATTTTTCCTAATGTAAAATTTAATTTAAAGTTAAAAGACTTTATTAAAGTTATTAAAGCTATTAATAAAAATTATTTTTATATATATTTAAGCTTTTAAATATAAAAAAGGTAAAGGAATTATAAAGGATTTATTTTATAAAATGTGTTTATAATAGTAAAGTTTAATAAAATGGTTAATTATATGTTAATAAAAGTTAAAAGAAATATATATAATTTAAATTTATATTTTAATATTTTTTATAGCTTTTATATTTTCGATCACTAATATTATTTAACAAATGTTAAAATTAATATTTAATAAGGTATTATAGTTTCCTTTATGTTAATAAAATATTACTTATAAGAGTAATAAGATTTAAAGTATTAGTTAAAGATTCGAAAAAAGTTATATAATCTTTAACACTTTCGTTTTTAAGTGGCAGTGGAAATGGCGTTTAAAAAGATTAAAAGGAGGTTTAAAATCGTATAAAGTACGGCTTTAAAGTACGAGATACGTACGCAAATCCGGCTTATATACGCCGTGTGTGCTTTATATAATTTCATTAGTTTTCATAAAAGGATTAAACTAACGAAGCAAATATATACTAACGAGGAAAAGATATAATTAATAAAAGCTAAAGGTAAAGTTAATAAAAACATATTAAATTATACATTATTTAAGATTTATTATAAAATAATTATTAAAAGTTAAAAGTAATATTAAGTAATATTAATAAATAGTATTTAAAGTAAGGCTTAAATAAAAGTTATTAATGATAATTTTTAATATTATAAAATGTGTAATAAAAGGAAAAAATGGTCGAATTAAGTTAATTTAATAATATATATGCTTTATTTTATTATATTAAATAGTTTAAAAAACCTATGTTATTTAACGTTAATAAACGTTTATAACTACGATATACCCTTTAAAGTAATTAAAGGTATTAAACTTATATAAGTTATAATAAAGTATTTTATACTTTTATATAAATTATTAATAAAAAATATACCATAGCATTTTAAATATAGCCTTACTTTTTTAAATAATTAATCGTTTTTAAAAGATTTAATTAACGTTAACAAGTATTAAAATATAAGTTATATGTAATTATATAAACACTTAAATTAAAATTAATTAGTTACCACTTAATTATAAGTAGTATAAGTTTGTTTATTTATTAAATTCCTTTAGCTTTTATCTTTTTAATTTATATAACCCTTTTTACCATAATTTTTATAACATTAAAAATTATTATAACCTTTTATATTATTTTTAAATAAGTTAGTTATTAATCTTTAGTTAAGTTATTAAATACAACTACATTTAAAAGTATTAATAACTTTTTAAAACTTTTTATTAGCTATTTTTAACCGATATTAATTGTAAATGTTATTAAAATAGTTTATATAGCCTTTTTAACTTTATTTACACCTAGTAGATTTATTAGTGCTAATATATAATAAGTTATTTTTACAATAAAATCGCCGAGAATTAATATAATAACGTTTATTTTAGCCTTTTTTTATTATTAATTAGTAAGTTTTCTTAATGGCGTATAGCTAATTAAATCGTTGTTATTATTATTTAATATTTTAATATTTAAGTTAAGATTTAACCTTTTTTTAACTATAGCTTTATTAATTAATGGTTAATTAAATTCTTTAATATTATTAATATCTTTAATATTTTTAACTTTAAAGCGATTAATAAAATTATTTTCTTCCTTAACTTCCTTAATATTTAATCCTATAATAGTTTCTTTAAAAAATACCTTTAAATAAACATTTATATTTCCTAAAAGCTATAATTTAAGTCATTTAGCCTTTAACATTTTTTATAAAAATTTATCTTATATGTTAAGAAAAGCTTTAATAATATTATACTTATTTATATTAACTTTTAATTAAAAGGTAATAATAAAATATTAATAATATTTTAAGTTTTTTAAATTATATTTAATTAATAATATTTTAAGTTTTTTAAATTATATTTAATTAATATTTTTACAAAAATAAATGGCTTTAAAAAGAATTATTACTTTAGCTTATTTAAGATTTATTACTATATTAGCTTTAATAAAGTTACTTTTTATATATTTATTAATCCCTTTTAATAATAAGTTAAAATTAATTATATAAAAAAAGTAATTATTAAATTAATCTAATATAATTAAGTAGTTATAAGGCTAATTAAAGTCCCTTTTAATTAAATTAATAATAACATAAATAAGGCTTTTTAAAGTTAATTAACCTAATTATTAATAGTTTTATTATTTATTATAATAGGATTAAATATTGATTATTAACTATTATTAAAATTATTTTATTATTAAATGGTTATAAGTGTGTTTATTTAAGTATTTAAAAATATAACGGCTTAATTAACTAATTAATTAATTAATTGATTAATTGATTAATTAATTAGTTACTTAATTAACTAAAAAAAATTTATTATTTTATTTTATTTTATTTTTTATTTGTTTAAATTTTAAAATGTTTTTTTTTACTAAGTTAAAAAAATTAAAAAGCGGTATTTCAATTTTCCCTAGGCTATTTTAAAATAGTTAAATGAGTTGTTAAAGGTAATAAAAGATATAATTTAAACCCTTATAAAAAATAATATAAGTAATTATAGTCTTTACTTTTTTAAATGAAAAATAAGAAATTTATTAATTAAAGCCTTATTTATATTCCTTAAAAGAAAAGCTAATTAATAATACTTAATATTACTTTACCGTTAAATATATAAACTAATAATATTAATAACTTTATAAATAATAAAGAAATTTTAAACGATAATAATATTAATAATAATAATTAAATGTAACTATTTTAAAATATAAGTAATGCTTTATTAAATTATAATTTAAACCTTATTAATAATATAATAAAACTTAAATTATAAAAGGAAATATTAATAATAATAACTTTATTAAGCTTTTTTTCTTTCGTTAATAATTAATTTAATAATATTTAAAAGGCTTACTTTATTTAATAATCACTTTAAGCTAAAAACCCTTACTTAATATATAATATAAATAACCTTATTTTTATTAATAATAACATTATAAAATAAATATAATGCCGTGGCTTATGCTAAGGGTTAAGTGTTTAAGGTAAAGCATAAGCTTAAGGCTTATATATTATATAAGGTTTATATATAAATAAAAATTATATTTTATATTATAAATCTTTTCTTCTTTTTTTCTTTAGCTTTAAATACGCGAATTAACCCTAGTAATTAAAGCTAAGCCTTTAACCTTCCTAACGGTATATTATAATAAATAACATTTAAAAAAAACTATACCTTCGAATAACCTTAAGTAATTAATTTATTAACATATAAAACCTTTATTATTTTATATTTACTTTTATTAAACTCCTTTTATATAATTAAAATATGTTATAAAAAGGCTTTTAACGAAGTTAATTAAGTGGTAAATATATGTTATTTTAATTTAAATAAAGCTATAAAAACTATACCATTAATTGCTTATATAAGATTTATATTTAAATAATAATATATTTTATTTAATTAATTAAGTTATTTTGCTTATATTATTAATAAGTATAATAGTTATAAGCTTAGTTTTTACTTATATTATAATTATAATTAAAAATATTTAACTAATAATATAAAATAGTTTATTTTATTATTTTTTTAAATCGAAATAAATTTAATAAAGCCTAATCCTTTTAATAAACTTTTTTATACATTTTTTAACTATTTTAAATAATTTACTAATTAGTTAAAAGTTTAAAAGTAATAAGGATTAATTTAAATGATTTATATTACTTTAAATGTATATATATTTTTAAAACATTTAAGAATAAATTAATTCTAATATTTTTAATAAGAATATATTATAACTATCATATTAAAAGCTCCTATAATATAATAGTTAAAAAAGGAAAAAAATAAATGTAGGAAAAAGATATATAAAAAATAGCTTAACATTTAGGAAAAACTCCTTAAAGAAATAAGGAAAGTATAACCTAAAGCTTTTATTATACTTACTTATAAAAAGCTAAAGATTAAATATAAAAATTAATGTAAGGATTACTTAATATACTTAACTAAACATTTTTTTATTAACTTATTATATTATTATATAAAATTAAATTATTATTATAATCTTTACAACGTTTTTTATAATAATAATAATAAAGCTTAAACTATTTCATTTTAATTAAAAACCATTTATATAAAAGATTATTAAATCACTTAAATAATGTTTAATTCCTTTAAAGGCAAATATATATAATATAATATATCTTAAATATAAAAAAACAATAGTATAAAGATTTAATAATTTAATAAATCCTTATATGTAATATTAATAATGGTAAAAGGCTTATATATATACTTTTATAATAAACATTTTAAAGGTTTAAAGATTTTTTAAGTTACGATAATTTCTTTATATAATAAAGGAATATTTAATTCCTTTTTAGGTTAAATAATAATTATTAAAGCTAGTTAAAGCTAAGGTTTTAAAATTATTAATGCTTATTTTAAATTAATATAATAGGTGGTTTAAAACTTTTATTTAAAATTATAAGAATTAAAACCTATTTAAACACTTTATTAAAAATGTTAACTTTTTTATTTTAAAGTAAAGCTTTAATAAATATTATTATTTATATTTAAATAACCTTAACGGCATTTATTCTTAGTTTTTTAATATATATAATAGGCTTAAATATATTATGTAAAATATAAAGGATAAAAAGCTTTAAAATCCTTTAAATAAAGAATTAATTAAAGTAATTAAAACTTAGTATTAAATATTTAAGTGGAAAGAACTTAAGGTTAAGCTAAAAGTAAAGCATAAGGAATAAAAATGATTTAATAATATAATTGCTTAAAAGCTAATTAATTAAAGATTTAATTAATCACTTTTTTAAAAAAAACTTAAATATTAATAAAATATATTAGCTTAATGTTTATAGTGTTTTTAAACATCCTTAGCTTTAAGTAATTTAATTACTTAGTAATAATTAAGTAATAGTTAATAAGTAGCTCACTTATTTTTACATGTAAGCTTTAAGTAATAATTCCTTTAAAAAGCCTTATTACTAGTAAATTAATTGTTATAGTGTTATTTTAACCTTATGTGTATATTTAATGGCTTATATATATATATATATATTTAAATTAAATGTATAAACCTTAAAAGGTAAGCTATTAACCATTATAACTGCTCCTTTAATAAGCTTTCTTAATAAGCTTTAAAAGTATTTCTTTAATTTAAAGGGTATATTATAGGAAAGGCTTTTAATAAAGCTAATTAAATAGTAAATATATGTTATTTTAATTTAAGTAAACTTATAAAAACCATACCGTTAATTACTCGTATAAAATTTATACTTAAATAACAATATATTTTATTTAATTAATTAAGCTACTTTGCTTATATTGTTAGTAAGTGTGATAAAATAGCTTAATAATCATTAATATTAATAAAAAATATAACTAAAATGCTTATTTAAAGTAAGATTTTAACTTAAGAACTTAAATACTTATTAAGCTTTATTAATATAAAAATATAGTTATAATACATTTAATCTTTCCTTTTTTAATTTTTAATTAAATTATAAAAAATAATAGTATAAAAATTAATAAAGCTTAAGTTAAGAATTTTTTCCCCTTAAATATAATAAATTACTAATTTCCTATTTTAAAAAAACTTGCTTATTATTAATTAAAAACTTAAATATTATAAACTAATTAATAATAAAAATATATAAAAATTATTAAAGGAAATTATAATATTTAAGTAATAATAGCCTTTTTTAATAAGAAAAAGGTTTATTAATAAAATATAATTGAAAATTTAATTATAAAATATAGCTTATTAGTAGTTTAATTTATAATTAACCTTAATAATATATCCTTACCTATTTAAATTAAAATAGGTAAATATTTTTACGGAATTAAGTATTTTAATAAGGTTTTTAAACAAATTTAACAATTTTTTTATAAATAATAAGTTTTAATTAAAGAAGTAAATTAAAACTTTATTACTATAATTTTATAGTTTTATAACTATATTATTACTTTTTTCGAAAAGATTATTCACATTAAAATAACGGATAAAACATTTAAACTTATAAACTAATACTTTAAAATAATTAAAATAAACGGCTATAAAGCCTTTTACTTATATAGCTTTTTTTAATATTATAATAATATAAGTATTAAAAATTTTATTAGCAATTTATTAGTAAATAAATTTAATAACATATAGTAATTTTTAAATTAAATAGATAAATACTTTTAAAAAAACTTTAACAAGGAAATATTTAGGTGGCAATTTTATAATTATAATTATTATTAACCTAGTAAAAGTTTATAAAAGGATTTAAATTAACTTGAAAATAAGTAAAAAAATAAAGCAAATTTTATTACAATTATTACTTAATATTATAAATGCATAACTACTTACTTTAAACATAATAAAATAAAATAAAAACATAAAAAAAGCTATTTTAAAGTAAGATAATATAAGTTTAATTAACCCTAAGACTTATTAGCTAATATATACTTAAATAATAAAGGCATACTTTAAATAAAAGGAAAATTATAAAATTATATACATTAGAATAAAATAATTACTACCACTTTAAAACATAATTATAATTTTGTAATAATTTTTATTAAAACTTAAATTATAACCTTTTTTCATTATATTACCAATTATATAATAAAATTAAAAATACTAATATATTAATAATTTACCTTTATTACCACTTATTTTAATTACTTAAAGAGAAATTTCACTTTTATAAATAAATAAAATAAAAATATAATAACTTAAAACTTAATAATTAAAATATCTAACTAAATTTTCTCCTAAAAAAAGTATTTTTAATTAATATTTATAACTATATTTTAAGCTATAATATCTTTTATTACTTTAAATCTTAATAGTAATAAATTTATTATAAAACTCTATATTAAGTGGTTTATTATTAATAGCTTAACCTTAAAATTTTTACCTTAGTTATATTTTTAAACTATAAAAGAAAATTTGTAAAACTAATTATTTTATTAAATAATAAAAAAAGCATTAAACTTAACCTTTTTAACATATACTAATATTAAGATTTTATTTTTAATAATTTTTACTTTTACAATTATACCTTTATAATTAATATCATTTTTAATTTTAACTTAATAAATAATAATAAGGGAAAAACAATTAATTTTATTAAATTTAATAAGCCTTTAATTAATAGTTACTTTAGCTAAAAAGTATTATTTATAAGTAATATAAGGACATTTTTTTAATTAAATTTTTTTATAAGTAAGGAGTTATTATACGCTTTTATATAAACTAAATAAAGGAGTAAAGGTTAATGCTTTAAATAAGATAAAGTTTTATTTAATTATATTAAAAAAATAAATTAGTATTAATATTTTAAAGGTAAAGCTTAAATTATTAAATTAAAATTTAAAATCTTAATTATTTGTTTTATTATAATTATTTTCATAGTAGCTTTACTTTGTTTGGTTTTTAATATTACATATTATTTAATCTTATAATTATAGCTTCGAGTTTTATTGTTTATAAAATTACTATATTAACCTTAAATATTATAAAAGGTATTTTATATAACTTATTATAAAGCGCGGCGAATTATTAGGTTTAAGTTTAAGCACGTCGTTAAAGGTAATGTTAATTATAAATTAAATAATTTTAATAGTTAATAAAATGTAAAAATTAATAAATAAATTAAATGTAATTAACCATAATTTCTAATGTAAATATAAAAAGATATAAGAAATTTTAAATTAAAAGGATGTTAATTATTATAATAAAATAATAATAATAAATAACTTTTAATAAATGTTATAAAAAATGCGTGAGTTTTTAAGGCTTATAATATACCGTTAAAAAGGTTAAAGGCTTAGCTTTAATTACTAAGGTTAATTTATGTATTTTAAGCTAAAAAAAAAGAGGAAAAGATTTGTAATATAGTATATAACCTTTATTTATATATAAACCTTATAAGGTATATAAGCTTTAAGCCTATACTTTACCTTAGGCATTTAACCCTTAATATAAGCCATAACATTATATTACCCCTTTTTTAATAAGAAATGAATTTATCTTTAAGGCTTTTATCTTATATATTATTATTTTAATTTTTATAACAAATTAGGGATTAATTTATTATTATTTTTATAAGGTAAATTAAACTTATTATTTTTTATTATTTAAAGCTATTTTTTTAGTTTTAATAAAAGATTTAATTAGTTTAGGTATTTCTTATAATAGTTTTATAAAACTTTTATATTATTTTTAAAATTTCTTATATAATATTATTAAGGATTTAGGTTTTAATTTATTTATTATATTTAATATTAAAATTTATTATAATAAAGTTACGATAATATAACCTTTTTAATTTCCTATTCCTTTTTATTATTTAGTTTTATTTTTTCTTTGTTAAGGTTAATTGCCTTTTATTTTAGTAGTAAGTTATTTAAATATTTTTAAAAATGTTTTATAAAAAAGGTGGTTAAATCTTTTCTTTTAAAAATGTTAATTATATATGAGTGATATTTTATTCCTAAAATTTTATAATAGTTTTTAATTATAAGGTAATTTAGCTTATTACTTAATTTATTTATTTTTGTTCCTTTTTTTTAATAATATAAATTTTATTGTTAACTTTAAAATCTAATTTATAATGAAATTTATTAGCTTATTTTATTATTTATTTTTAACTTTTTATTATTAATATTTAAATGGTATTTTATTATTTTTATATATTTTATATAATTTGCTAAGCTTTCTTTTAGTTTAAATATTCCTTTAGTAAAAGATTTACTATCTTTATATATACTTTTTAATTAAAAAATAAGTTTATAAAAAACCTTTATTTAACTTTATAAAATAACATACTAATAAATTTATATAGTAATATTACTTATATTATATT
Source organism: Hypoxylon sp. EC38 (assembly GCA_002120335.1). Taxonomy (NCBI): domain Eukaryota; kingdom Fungi; phylum Ascomycota; class Sordariomycetes; order Xylariales; family Hypoxylaceae; genus Hypoxylon; species Hypoxylon sp. EC38. Next base: position 501,837 of record KZ111249.1, on the reverse strand, counting down.
AAATATTAAAATAGGTTAAAACTAATTATTTTAATAGTGATTTATAAAAGGTTATAATCTTTGGTTTATATATTTATTTATAATCTTAGCTTAATTAATAGTTTAAAAATATTTTATAAAAGAATATTTCTATATTATACTTAGGATTTTAAATATTTTATTTATAAAGTTAATAATAAATTATAATTTTTTATTACTTACTATTATTTAAAGAAATTTATAAACTTTATAAAGTTTTTTATAATAAAATAAAGCTATATTTTTAATTATTATAATTTTATAATATAAAGAATATTATATTTATTTAATAAAATAATTAATTATTATAAAAATATTATTATATTTATCTTTATTTTAAGGTTTTTCCTTAAAGTTTATTATAACATATTATTAGGTATAAAATAATATAGGTAAATGTAAAAGAGGTAGACTAGGTAATAATGGATGATTAACAACTTTAATTAATATAGAAATTAAAGCTTAAAGAATCTAAGAGGACCTTTCGTTTGTATAAACGAGAGGTAATAGATATAAGACCTGTGGGTCTTATCCTCTTTGTCTCACTTGTCTTCTTATAGTAAAGGATATAAAAGTTTAAATATTTTATTTTATAAATATTTGGCTAACTTATAATAATAATTATTAATAAATTTATTTATATTATTAAATTATCTTAGCTATTAATAATATATAATTATTAGCTTATAAATTTTTTTAATATTAAAATATTTTATAATTAAACATAAGTATACTTTGGTTAATACTTTGGTATAAAGGCTATTAATATTAAATATAATAAGTTAATTATCCCTTAATATAAAATATTTAATTTTCATATATATTTTATTTAATAAATCTTTATCCGCTTTATCTTTATAAATTATAAGGTTAAAATAAATTATATTTACTTTAAAAAGTTTATTTATTAATTTTACTTTGAATTTAATAAAAGATAATATTTTTTTATTTAATATAAATAAAAATATATCTTTATAATTAATATATATTACCTTAATATTTATTATAATTATATTAACCCCATTTAATTTAGTTAGAAATATAGGTTAAAATATTATAATTATTTATATAATATTACACTTTACTTATTAAGTTTTCAAATTATTTTACTTTTTAAAAAGTATATTAGCGAGTATATTTTCCTTTCTTAGTTAATATATAATTAAAAAGTTATATTATAATAGAATCTTTACCTAACTAATTTAACATTGGTTAAATAATCTTTTTATTTTAAAGTATTTTAATGTATAATAATCCATAATTATTAGGAATGGTTTTTTAATTTATAAGCTAATTAATTTTAAACGCTAATATATTAATACTTATATTATTATTAATAATTCTTTATTATAAATATTATAGTTATATTTAGCTTTATATATTATTTTAAAATAATAAAATATTAAGTATTATTCTTAAATATTAAAATCTTTTTAAAATAGTACATTTGTAATTATATTATTAAAAATATTAATCTCCATTTTTGTTTTTTATTTATAAATAAAATAGTATAAGATTAAGGTATAAATTATATAATACTTAAGTTTATTAAATATTATTTAATATTTAGCTATTTAATTAAATATTTTACTTTTCTTTATAAAGTTTATAAAGGATTAGGCTATTTATTTATAATTATATATAAACTTTTTATAAAAATTATAAAAGCTTAAAAAGGATTAAATATCTTTTATATTCTTTAGTTTTTCCTAATTAAATATAATTGCAATTTTAAAAAGATTTATTATAATATTATTAACTTTAATAATATAATCTAAATATTTTATTTTTTAATATAAAACTTATACTTAGCTATGTTAGCTTATAAGCGTATACTCTTTAATTAATTAAGGATTAAGTTTATATACTTAATATGGTTTTTTTTATTTTAAGAAAAAACTAATATATTGTTAATATAAGCGTTATAAAAGTTATTAAAATATCTTATTAAAATATTGTTAATAAATCTTTAAAAAGTAATAGGTTTATTAATAAAATTAAAAGGTAATACTTTATACTTATATAAATTATAATAAGTTTAAAAAATAATTAGTTTAATAATCTTTAAATTAAAATAAATCTTATAAAAAGTTTATTAAATATTAATCTTAATGAAGATTTTTGCTTAAGATATTTTATTAATAATTTTATTAATAAAAGGTAATAGGTATTAATCTTTATAAATAATTATATTTAACTTTTAATAATTAATATAAAAATAAATATTTCTTTTTAACTTAGCTATAAATAAGATTAAAGTTACTTATAATACTTTATTAAACTTAATCAACTTTTTTTATAAATATTCCCTAATATATTATTAATATATGTTTAATTTATCTAATAATATTTTATATAATAAGGAGAAATTAAGATTTTTAAATTATCCTTTAATAATAATTTTATAATTAATATTAGGTTATAAAGGTAATAATTTATTAAAAATAATAATATTAAATATATTTAAATAATTATAATTTTTTAAGAAATATTAATGTTATTAAGGTATATTATTTTTCCTTATTTTCTAAATTATAAATTTATTAATCTTATTTTTGCTTTTTTTCCTTAATAAGTTCATTAACCTTTATAAAATTAATTATTTTTATTTTCACATTTAATTTCTTTATAAAGTATAAGAACAATATTATACTAATAAATATAATATTTAAAGATCTTTCCTTATATTAACTAAATAGGTTTTAAGTTAATTAATACTTACCTTATTAATTTTAAAATAAATATAAATTTAAAGAAATTAATTATTATATCGATTTAGGTTTATTATTATTAATACATTTATCATTAATAAAGGCTTATTCTATTTTCTTTATTTTAAAAAAAAGTTAGTTATTATTTCGTTAATTAAATATTATAATAGGTATTATAATTTAAAATATCTCCCTATATCTTATAAAAGGTTTTAATAATAGTTTAAATTTATTAAGTTATTTTCATTAGTTAATCATAAATCATATTTATTAATAAGCATTAGTAAATAGCTTATTAATTAATTTAAGTATATTATTAACCTATAATTATTTAAGAATATTCCTTAGCTTATTTATACTTACCTTAAATTTCTATTTTACCTTATAATACTTATTTTTTTAATTTATTTCTACAGCTTACTTTTTAATATTTAATTAAAATTTAATATTTATATTTAATATAAGCTTATTTATATTATTTATTTTTAAATTATTTATATATATTCTCTTTCATTTATTAAGGAAAAGTAATTAACAATTAATCATATTTATATAAACTTAATAATCCTTAAATTATTTTTATTTAATAATTATATCCCATTTTATATTAATTATTATTATTAAAATATATAATAAGGTTTTATTTTATATATAAAAGTTTATAAGGAAGATTATATTAATTATTTATATTATTTATAAGTTAAAACCCCTAATATATTAAGTTTAAAATCTAATAATTAAGGAAGGTTTTAAGAATTTTAATATTTTCTATATAAATAATATATTAATAAATATATATTTATTTACCTGAATATTATTAAAAGAGTTTTATATAATAAGAAAAAGTTTATTATTAATTATTATATTAGTAAATAATAAGGATTTTCCTCCTAATAATTTATTAAGAAAATCATAAAATATATCTTATATATTTAACTTTTCTAATATTATTATCTTTAAAGGGATTTCTTTTTCCTTAAGATTAATCTTTTACTTTTAATTTATTGGAATTATTAAAGTTAATTTTTTAAATTATTTTAACTAGGTTAAACTTAAGTTGTACTATTATATACTTTTATATAATCATAGCTATTTTAACTTTTTTTTCTTTTGTAAACTTAGGATTAATCTAATTTAACTTTTTTAAGCATTTACTTAATTAATATTTTTTTCTTTATAATTAAAATATTATCTTTCATTTACAAATTAAATAATTTTCTTAAGTAATAACTAAAAGGATATTAATCATTATAAAGATTTAAAAGTGAATAATTTATAACCTAATTTATTTTAAAATCTTTAATAATTAATACCTTAGGTTGTTTTAACCTTTTATTATGTTTAAGCTTTATCCTTAGCTTAATACACTTTTTAAAGGATAAAAACACTTTTATTATAACCTTAACAAAAGTATTAAAGTTTAAGGATTTATTAATAAAAGTAAGTATTATTACCATTTAAAGTTTTAAGATTAACCATTATTAAAATTCCTATTTTTAAATATCCTTAAGTATATAATATTTTTTAATAAAATGGATAAATATATTTTTAAAGATATAATAATCTTTACTAGGTTTTATAATAAGTTTTTAAAACTAATCCTTAATAAGCTTATATAGGTTTAAATCTAAATATTTATAATAAAAATAATTTATAATTATCTTTATAAAGGTTAATTTATTAAGATAATTATTTTAAAGGTAAGGGAATAAATTGTTTAATACATTTCTCTTTAGTTAAGATATAATATAAGCTATTTTAATGTTTTTTATAAGGAAATAATTTATATTAATTTCTAATTTATCTTTTATTTATTAATACTAGCTTTTAAAAGTCATTATATCCTTTACCTTATTAGTATAAAAGTTAAGAATTACCAACTTTACATTATAACCTTATTTAATCTTAGGTATAATAATTAAAGCATTAGTTATAAAAGCTAATTATTTTTTAAACATATTTTTAATTATTAAATCTTTTCCTATTACTTTTAAATTATATTAGCAAATATAATTATATCGCCTTTATATATAATTATATTATTAACTTTATTTATAACTATTTATTCCTATTTTAATAATAAATTATAAGAAAGTTAACAGTTTTTCACTTTAAACATTATTAGCTATTAATTAAACTTATAAGTTAAGCAAAAAAAATAAGTTATATTTAAGTTTATTTTATTTATATTATTAAACAAAACTTAATATTACTTATATAAGGCTAATATAGCAAATATATAAAACTTAAATTTAATATATAAGGTATTAAAATTTACCACTATTTACTTAAATATTTTAATATTTATAATATTTAATGCTTATAAAGTCTTACCCAATTTTATTATTAAGTTAAATAAAAAGATAAGATTATCCTTTTTTTTTATATTTTATTAAAAGTTCTTTAAATTAAAAGGTAAAATCCTTAAGGTATATTTTTTTTAATATAATAAAGCTAAACCGAAAAAGTTTATCCTTTAAATAATAAGTTTTAAACTATTTATAATTAAAACCTTATAAAATTATAACTAAATTAACTTCTTCCTTATTATTATTAGTGAAAATATATTAATTTAAACGTTATATTTTTAAAAAGTTAATAATAATTATTACTTATTTAAATAAAAATTATGCACAATCTTTATATCGTAATAAGTATTTATTAATTTATTAGTAATTAAATTGCACTTCTTTCTTAGCAATTTCTATCACTTTTATAACTTTTTTAAAGTTTTAAACTATTTTTATTAATTGGTTAAATATTTATATATTATTAACTATTAATAAGAAAATTTAAAGCCTTATTAAAACTATTATTAATTTATAGGTTAATTTTATAAAAGGATATGAAATATTATTAATTACCTTTTTAAGCTAATAAAGTAAGCTTAAAATAATGTAATATATTATTAAAAAGATTAAAGGCTTAGCTTTAATTACTAAGATTAATTCACATATTTTAAGCTAAAAAAAAAGAAGAAAAGATTTATAATATAACATATAATTTTTGTTTATATACAAATCTTATAAGGTATATAAGCTTTAAGCCTATGCTTTACTTTAAACACTTAACCCTTAGCATAAGCCACGGCATTATAAGGCTTAAGTTTTTATATGTAAAAGAATTTTTAAATGTAAAAAATATTAAAGAAAATAAAAAAATTAAAGAAGTAAATCTTATTAAATACCTTAATAAACTAGTTGTTATAAGCCTTAAAGCCGCGGATAAGGGAAAGGAAATTACATTTATAATGCCTATTATTTAATCGTTAAAAATCTTGTTATACTAGTTATTAATAAGCATGTTTATCCTTTTTTAATTAAACATTTCCCGTAAGCCTTTTCGAAATAAATTTAAACCTTTATTCCTTACTAATAAACCTTAACAATACTTTTTCTTATTTAACTTATTAAATAACAATAATAATAACGATAATAATATCCTCGTATTTACTTTAAAGCTAAAGAAAAGCATATATAAAAGTAGTTTAAATTACCTTTTAAAATAAAAATACTTTAATTTTATATTAAATAAAAAAAAACTACCTTCGTAATATTTAAAATTAGTTAATATATTATAATATTCTAATATTATTATTAAAAAGTATTAAATATAAAAAAGAAATATACCTTATATATTTTAACAAACTTAAGCTTATTATAGCTATTATAAGGATTAATAAGAAAAAACCTTTTAACCTTATTATAAGTATTTATAATAAAGTTAAAATGGTTAAAATATTTGCAAAATTATAAACATTTACGGGAAAGATTTAATAGTAAAAGCTTTAAAAAAATCTTATTAAGATAAAGTATAACGGAAAAAATCTCTTAACTTTCTTATTTAAATAAAAGTCATAAGTTTGCTAATACTATAATATCGGTTTACTAATTAAATAAGAGTAATTAATTATTATATTTTTTATAACTTATAAACATAATGTATTTAATTAAATAAAGTTTACCTTAAAGCTTATTAAAAATATAGGTATAATAATTAATAATATTATTAAAGATTTTAATAATAAATTTAAAAATAAAATAAAATTAACAATTAATTTTAAAACCTTTTATAATTTAAAAGGCATAGGTTATAATTATAGCAAAGGTTATAATTATAATAATTAACATAATTTAAATAGCAATAATAGTAAAATTATTAATAAAAAGCTTAATTAAAATATTAATCTTAATCCTTTATATTTTAATTATAAGTAGTATAAATATTTATTAAAGGATTACTTTAAACCATATTAAAACAATAATTATAACAATTATAAATAAAGTAATTAAGCTTATAAAAGTTACTTATAATTTTAAATTAACATTAATAAATTTAAGTTATTTAATAAACTTATATATAAATTTAACTTTATTTTCTTTTTAGCTTATATTTAATTAAATGATATAAAATAATTAATTAACTTTTACTAAGTTAAAATAAGCTAAAAAAACATCAGCTAAAATTAATAATATAAAAAAAGTTAATAAAAAGTTTACTTTATTAGCTATAATAATATTACTTTATTTAAGCCTTTTAATTCCTTCGTTTATATTTTATCTTTATACTTTTTTAATTAAAATCGATATAAAAAATAACTTATTATTTAATATTAGCTTAAATGTTTATATTATAAATAATGATTTGGATTATAATATTAAAATTTTAATTAATATTTAAAAGTTTAAATTTTTTATTAGCATAAATATTAAAAAAGTTTTAATAAAAAAGATAAATTATATTTATTATAAATTTATAAATATATTTTAAACTTATTCCTTTATTATTTTAAATTATATTTTATATTTTAAAACCTTTTTTGTTAAAATATTTTTAAGTGAATTATTTTATTATTATAATAAATATATTATATAATATAATATTAAAAATATTAAAAATAATATTATTATCTTTTTAAATATTAAAAAATATAAGTTTTTATTATAACGATGTAATATAAAGAAATTAAATATATTTAAATCTTAAAAACCTATAAAAATTAATAAAAATTATTATTAAAATTATCATTGGTAAAGATTAATAATATTAAATATATTTTTATAAAAGCTTTTAATAATAATATATTTTTAATTATAAATAAAGTTATATAAAAGTTAATATTTTAATATTAAAAACTTTATTATTTTAATATATAATAATTAATTTAAATAATATAAAAAATTATTAAAGTTAATTTACTTTTATTGTAATATACCGTTAGGAAGGTTAAAGGCTTAGCTCTAATTACTAAGGTTGATTCGCGTATTCTAAGCTAAAGAAGAAAAGAGGAAAAGATTTACAGTGTGGCGCGCAACCTTTGTTTATATACAAACCCTGTGAGGTACATAGGCCTTAAGCCCGTGCCTTACCTTAAGCACTTAACCCTTAGTATAAGCTACGGCATTACATTTATTATAAGTTAAAATATTATTATATTTTGTTTATAATTAAGTAAAAGTATAAAAAATTAAGTTTATAAATTTATAAGAAAAAACGAATTATATTAAATAAGTATTTTAATATAACATAAGTATTATTAATTTAAAATTAATTAAAAATTATAAATACTTTTCTTTTATTATTAATAATAAAAGTTAGTATTAAATATTTAATATATATAAATAAAAGAATAATATATAAAATACCTTTAAAACTATTATTAAAAAAAACCTTATTTTACTTTATTATTTTACCTTTTAATAATAATAATAAAAGCTATCGTATTATTATAATTTATTTAAATAAAGGATATAAGTTTAAAATAACTTAATTTAAAATATTTTATATAAAAAAGGGAATTAATTTTATTATATTTATATCTTAAAATTAATACTAAAATAATATACTTAAAAGATATATTTAATTAATATAAAATATAATATAAGCTATAATTATTTAAATGAAAATTCCCTTATATTTTTAACCATAGATTATAATAAGTATAGCTTATATATTAAATTAATTTAACGCTTTTATAAATAATAATTACATAATTATTAAATATTACTTTAATAAATTAAACCTTAAAAAAACTATAAACCTAATATTACTAATTTAAGGATTATTAAATTAAAATATATGGTATATATTAATAAGAATTAAAAGGTTAAGTTTAAAAAAATAAATACACGAGATATAAAAGCTATATTATTAAGTTATATTAAAAAGTATAATTATATTATTTAAATAATTAATAAAGGATATATATTTAAAATATTATATATTATATTTTATAAAGATTTTAACAACTTAAAAAATGTTTTTAATCCTTATAACATTATACGTTTTTTACCTAAATATATTTAAAAATATTTTGGTTATAAAACTATTATTAAAAATTATATTTATAATAAAAATTATAATATAATTAATAAAAATACTATTAATAAGGAAATAAAAATTATTAAATAATAGTAAAATTAACTTAGGAAAAAGAAAATACTAAATATATATTATTATATAACCTTTATTAATTATAATAAGATTTTTAAAACATTAATAACTTACTTTTAAAAAAGGCTAAGGAATATAAGGAATATTATAAGGGATAACTTAGGATATAAGTTACTTAATTTCTTTAATAAAATTAACTAAATATTAATAACTTAATAAGATTTTATATACATAATTAAAAGTATTTTATTCTTTAATTAAAATGATAAAAATGATTTATATAAACTATCCTTATTTATTAAATATTATTAAATATTATTTACTTAAAATAATATAAACTTAATCTTAGTTAAAGTAAAAAAGAATAATAAATGAGTTAAATGATTAAAAGTTATTTTTATTAAAATATATAAAACTTTTTAAAGAAATATTTTTAAGTTTATTTACTATAATATTAGTAAATATGAAAATATTATTAATTTTAAGTAGGTTTTAAAGAAAAAGTTCTTTTTAATTAAAAATTTTAAAAAGTATAAGGCTTATATTATTATTAAAGGCTTTATTTAAAGAAAAAATATTAACTATAAAAAAATAAAGGTAATAATTATTAAGGTTATTTTTTGGCAAAGTTTTATAACATTTATTATAATTTAAGCTTAGTATATAGTTTAAGTTAATTTTATTATTATATACTTAAATAATAACTTAAAAAAGTAAATCTTTATATATTAATTTCCTTTCCTTTAAAAATATTTTAATAAATTCCTTATTAAGGTTAAATAATATAAGTATATAATAAATAAAATTATTAAATTAATAAACTTATTATATGGCCTAAAATAGGTTAGCATTGCTTAATAAATTAAAGTATATTAGTTTATAAATAAATATAACTTTATTTCCTTAGTTTTAAATAATATTATTTATATTAATAAAAAGTTAAATATTATTATTACTTTATATATAATTAACTTTATCTTATTTAAACCTAATAAGGAAAAGCTTAAAAAAGTTAAATAAGATTTAAATAAAAAAGTTTAGCTTAAAAACTTAGGAAATGTTAATTAGTTTTTAAGTATATAAATTATTAAATTAACATTAATAGGTAATATAAAGATTAATTCAGTAAATTATATTAAGAAAGCATTAAAGGAATTAAACCTTATTATAAATAAACTTATTTTTATATCCTTTAATCCTAATTTTCTTTCTAATATTATATAACATATTAATTTAACAATTAAGTAAAAAGTATATAAGTATATATTACTTATTAAGTATTATAACTTCTTAGCTTATATTTTTTAACTTAACTTAAGCTTTTTAATATTTACTTAGGTTAAATTTATATCTAATCTTTTTTTTTAAATATTTTATTAAAGTTAAAAGGGTTAGTAAGTATTTAAAAAAGGTGATAAATAAAAGGATTTAATATTAAAAATTAAATAATTCTCACCTTTATTTAAGATTTAATAAGCTTAATTTATTTAATGCTATAAACATTAACTTAGTAGGAAATATTAAGATAAGATATTTAATTACTAATGTTATTTTTTTTATATTAAGTAGATTAATCCTTTAGTTATTTTAACTTTAAATAATCATTTCTAAGAATTTATTTAAGGCAAAGTTTATCGATTTAAACAAATATATTAATAATACCATATAAATTTATAACTTTTTAACTAAATCAGGTAATATGCTTAATAAGTTAATTATAATATTTAAAGATAATATTAAAGCTATAAAATAGGCAGAAAATATAGTAGTAAATAAGAAAAATAAATATATTTAAATTTAATATTTCTATTTGTAATAAAAGATTAAGGCTAGCTATATTAAGCTATAATATATATTAAGTATTAAGTATCTTACTAATATTTTCACTAAGTTATTAAATAAAAGTAATTTTAATTAAGGATGTGATTTTTTAAATTTAAAACTATTTTAATAGTTTATTTATTTATTATTTATTAAATTAAAAAAGGGTATAAGTAAAGGAGTTATTATATACTTTCATATAAACTAAATAAAGAAATAAAAGTTAATATCTTAAATAAAATAAAGTTTTATTTAACTATATTAAAAAGATAAATTAGTATTAATACCTTAAAGATAAAGCTTAGATTATTAAATTAGAACTTAAAATTTTAATCATTCGTTTTATCGTAATTATTCTTATTTTTACTTAATTTTAACAAAGCTATAACATATTATTAAAACATTATAATTTACCTTACCTTATTTATTTTATAGCAACTTTTTATATTTAATATATTTAATAACTTTTTAAACCTTTAAAGTAACTTAAGCTAGGATTTTTATAAATATTTAAAGTTTTATAATAATAATTTTAACCTATTTAATAAATTTAAGGATAATATTATTTATAATATAAAAATTTAAAATATTTATATAAATTGGGATAATATTATATATAAAGATAGAAATAATAATAATTAATATAATAAAGAAAATGATATTAAAGATAATTTTATAAAGGAGGTAAAAAATTAAAAGGAATTATTAGCTTTTTTAATAATATATATATATATATATATGTAAAATATATTATATTTTAAACCTATTATAAATTTACTTAACTTATTTTTTAATATAACTGGCTTTAAAAAGTTAATAAACTTACTTATAAAAAATAAACTTAATTATTATTATATGATAATTAATAATTTAAATATAATAATCAATAATTTAAATATAATAATTAATAATTTAAATATAATAATTAATAATTTAAATATAATAATTAATAATTTAAATATAATAATTAATAATTTAAA
>KZ111249.1:459759-479795 GCA_002120335.1 Hypoxylon sp. EC38 | reverse complement strand
ATAAATAAATAAATAAATAAATAAATAAATAAATAAATAAATAAATAAATAAATAAATAAATAAATAAATAAATAAATAAATAAATAAATAAATAGATAAATAAGAATTAAATAAAAATATTTAAAAAGTATTAAAATAGAAATAAATTTAAAAGTTAAAGATTTAGCCTCCGATTAGGATATTACCTTTTTTTCTTACTTTATTTCTAATTTAAAACCTAACTTAAAATCCCTATAACTAGCCTTCCGCGAGGAAAAATTTTTGAACCTTTTTTTTTATTTTTTAAAAATCCCCCGAACCCGAGCCTAAGCGAGGAGCAGGGCCGTGATTTTTTAAAAATAAAAAAAAAGGTTTAAAAATTTTAATAATAATAATAATAATAATAATAATAATAATAATAATAATAATAATAATAATAATAATAATAATAATAATAATAATAATAATCCTTATTATTAGTAAAATTTAACCGTTTTATACACCGTTTATTATCACGTAATATTAATTGCTTATAATATTAAAAATATTTAATACTTTTAATTATAAACTGCTTTTATTTTTAATTAAATAGTTATAATTACTCGAATAAAAAAGGTTATTTTTTAATTATTATAAATAATTATTAATTGTTAATTATATTAATTATAATTTAATAACTTTTTAAATAATATATTATAAAAATAATATATACTTAATATTTTTCCTTTATTTTTATTAATAGTAAAGGTTTATAAAATATAATTAACGTTATATTAAGGCTTAATGATTTTTAAAAATAAGGTAATTTTAATAAAGTTAAATAAATTAAAAATGAATGAAATAATATTAATAAGTAAAAATTTAACCGCTTTAACCTTATATTTAAAGAAAAGAATAAAGTATATAATTAATTATTTTTTAAAAAGCTATTAATAAGCGTTATTATAATTAAAAGAAAAGGTTATTATAAGGAAATAAGTGAGATAAAAAGAATAAAACCTATAGGCTTTATATTTATTACCTTTTATTTATATAAACGAAAGGGTTTTTTAAATTTTTTAAGCTTTAGTTTTTATATTAATTAAAGTTGTTAATTATTCATTGTTACTTAGTTTACTTCTCTTATAGTTATAAATGTTAAAGCTAATTATAATAAAATAGTTAATTAAATTTTAAATATTATTTTTAAAGGTAAAGTTATTATAAATAAATATAACGTTAAAGTTATAAATAATATATTTAAAATTTAACTATAAATTATATTAACCTTAATATTATAATAAGTTTTAAATTATTAACATATACTTATATTTATTTAATCATTTAATTTAATTATTTTAAAATGTTTTTATATTTAATATAAATATTAAAAGTATATTAACATTTTTATTATTTTATATAATATTTTATTATTATAAAAAAATATTTTTAAGGAAAAAATAAAAAATTAAAATAATTTAACATATAATTATTTAACAATAATATAATAATTATGTATAACTTAATTATATATAAAAAAGATTTGCCTTTACCTTTTAATTTTAAATTAGCTTATAAATTAATAAGTATAAAATAAAAAGCTTTATTAAGTATAAGTATTATCATTTATATTATAATTAAAAACTTTTATTAAGTGCTTTTAATTTAAATAATATTATAAATATTTGTAATAATATAAGGTTAATTATTATTTATAATTAACGTATTATTTTTAAATTTATTAAAAAAGGCTTTTTAATTAAACATATAAGTTTTAACTAAATTTTAATTATATTAATAAAATTATAAAATTTGTTTTAAAATTATATAAACATATTAATATTAGTTAAACATTTTTTAATAAATTACTTTTTAAATATTTAAGCAAATTTAATATATTTAGCTTTATTTTTTTCTTTACTTTATCCTTTTTAAATAGTTAATCCTTTATAAATTGTTTAAAGTTATAACCTTTAAATTATTTTTTATTAAAATTTTTACGTATTAATTATTACCTTTTAAGTTTTTATATAATAATTTAAAATAATTACCTTTTTTTATTTTCTTTATTTTTTTATTAGTAAATATAATTAATATAAAATTATTTAGCTTAAATAGTTTAAATATAAAAGCTATTATTATTATATTAATATTTTTTAATTTAAAAAATAAAGTAAAAATAATTGTATTATATCGTTAAAAAGGTTAAAAGCTTAACTTTAATTACTAAGGTTAATTCGCGTACTTTAAGCTAAAAAAGAAAAGAAAAAAAATTTATAATATAACGTATAACCTTTATTTATATATAAACCTTATAATATATATAAGCTTTAAGCTTATATTTTACTTTAAACATTTAACCTTTAATATAAGTTATAACATTATAATAATAAATAATTAATTAATTAAAGTAAGGTTTTTATTATTATAAGGTAAAATAAAAACTAATAGTTATAAAAAAATAAAAAAATTATAATAAATATATAATACTTTAATTAATTAAGTTTAATAACGTTAATTTATATATAAATAATAAAAAATAAAAAATTAAGTTAAAATATTTTAAATTATATATTTAAAAAATTTTATAAAAATTATAATCTTTTTTAATTAATTTAAAAATTTTATAATAAAATAAGTATAAATTTTTTTAAATTTATAGTTTTAAGCTTTATTAAAATAAACATTTACTATATTTATTGCTAAAATAAATGGTTAAAGAACTGCTTTTAAGTATAATGTAAAACACTTTAATAAAAATGTGTATATAAAAACAAGTTTTCCTATAATTAAATAAGTAATATATAAACTAATATAATAAAATTAACACCTTATATATTATATCTTTTAACAAGTTATAAGCTTAGGTTTTACGTAAAATAATAAATATTTTATTTTTAAGGGCTAAACAAGCTAATTTAAAACATAAAATATATAAATTAGCTTAAAAATTAAGCTAAAAATAGATTAACCTTTTAAAAATAAATGAAATTATAATACCATTTAATTTTAATTTAACCATATTATTTTAATTTTTCTAAAGTATTATTACCAAATTATTATAATTAAAATTAACTTTATTTAAAAGTTATAAATTAAAATAAATAATTATTAACTATTAACTTAAATTAAACCATATAACCGCTTATAAAATTGTTTATAAATTTTTAAGCATTAATAATAAAACATTATTTATATTTAATTAATACTATTTAAAGTATGTGAAATAAAAAAAGGGATAATCCTTAAGAAAAAAAAATAAATAATAAAGGTTTATTTATTTTAAATCTAAATAATAATAATTAAAATAACATAGTAATAAAAAGATTATTTTTCATACCTATTATATTTAATAATAGAGATTTGTTTAAGGCTATAATTTTAACTTTAGTAAACTTAAAAATTAAAAATAACATTATAATGTTAATTATAAATGAAAATTTACAAATAAAAGTTATAAAATAACTTTAACGTTAATTATTAATCTTATTTGTTATTTTATAATAATAACATTTTTATTTGTATTAACTAAACATATTAAACTAAAGAATAATATAATGTTATTTCTAAAATATAAGTGGCTATAATAAAAGAAACAATATTATTATTAAATATAAAATAATTGTTCTTAAAATTATAATAAACTTAGTAAAGTTTAATATATTTTTTTACTTTAATAATCGAAATAATTATTATAAGTGATAATATAATATAGTTATAATTATAAAAATATATAACGGGTATAAATATATACTTAATTAATTATTAAATATTTTAAAGAAAATACTTAAACACTTACACATGTAATAAAAATGGTATAATATAAAAGCATTATGCTATTATAAATCACGTTATTAACTACTTTTAAATAAGTGGTTTAAGCTAAAATATTATAGTAAAAATATTCCTTTAAGTAAAAAGAAAGTTTAATAAAAAGAAAGTATTATTATTACTTTAACTAATAAAACATTAAGAAACTATTAAATTTAATAATTTTAATAATATATAAGCTTTTAATAAGGAAATTTTAAATATATAAAAAGGATATGTTAAGGTTAATATAAAATATAAGTTACTTATTAACCATTTTATAATGTATTTTATATATAGCTTAAAAGAAAATTACTTAGCTTAAATGTAAATTTTTTAAACATTATATATAATAAAATTATTAAGAATTATAAATATAATTTAATTAGTAAAAGCTAAAAAAATCTGTTAAAAAGGACTTAATTAATTAAAAGGAAATATAACAATTATAATGGTTAAGTTATAAAAAGAATATAAGAGAAAATAGGTATTAATTAAAATATTAATTAAGGAAAAAAAGTAATAATTAAAAAGGTTAAAAAATGTAATTATTATAAAAAACTATGGTATTTAAGTAAAAAATGTTAAAACTTATACCTTAAATTTAAAAAGGATTAAAAGCTTAAAAAGAAAAAGTTAAACTTTAAAAAAAAATATAATAACACTTTTATTTATTTAGTAAAAACTTTTTAATAATTTAAAAAAAAGGTTTATTTAATAATTATACCAATTATAAAATATTTTTAATGAATGTTTAAATCTTTAACTTAAGTTATAACTAATATATAACTTTTAATCGATAAAAATTCTTAAATTTTAAACCTATCCTTAAGATTAAAAATTAAATTATTAATAATATTGGTAAAATAAAAATATTAATTTTAAGTATAAAATTAATTAAAAAAAAGTATATAATTAAAAATAACTTAATGTAAATCACATTTTAAAACATATTATATACCCTTAACTTAAAGGTTAACTTTATTTTTACCACTTAATTACTTAATCGTAAAGTTATTATTACTTTATACTAAGATTTTTCTTAAATTAAATTATTAAAAAACTCCTTTATAATAATCTTAGCATAATATTTTAGTAATTTTTTTACCTTTAAAATTTAAAATATTATATAATTAACACTTTTAAAACATAATATTAACCTTAAAATAAAATTATAACATTAAAGGATAAAATATTTTAACGAATAATTCCTTTTAAAGCTTAAATATATTGTTTAAGGTATAAATAATATATAAAAATATTATATTTATAAAGCTTATATACGTGAATAAATGAAAAAAAACACTTATATAAAGGTATATTACTTAAAGGTAAACATATAAAAGATGTTATTTTTACTAATATATATAAACTTTTTTATATTAAAAATTATAAGGGGAAAAAATACTAGCTTATAATAATTAATAGCCATGGTTAACTTAGCTTAATACACTTAATAAAAAATTGGCAAAAAATATAAAACCATATTAAATAATTTGTTAAAACGTTTTAAAAATAAAAATCTTAAGATTAATAATATAAGGTAATTTATTTAAACTAAGCCGGTGAATTTATCTTTGGTTTAACTAAAAAATAAAAGAAAAAACATAATATTTATATATAATAATTACCTATTAAATAACACTAAAGTAATAATATAATAAAAAGTTTAAACATTATAATTAAAAATAAAATATTGTTAATAATAATTAATAATAATATTTTAAAATGTTATTAACTTAAAGTGTTATAAATAGTTAATTATTTTAAAAATAAAAACTTATATAATAAATTTAACGTAATATTATAGCAAATAGTTTATAAATAAAAACTAAATATATTTTATATTAAATCGTTAAAAATAAAACTTTAATACTTTTTAATTAATATTAAACGGAAAAAGTTAAATAATAAAGCTAGTAAAAACATACTCCTTTATTATTAAAATAACTTCACTTATAAAGTACTTAACAACTAAAAAAAAGTTATTATTACCGTTATTTAAAACATATACTTTAATATAAAGAAAGGTATAAAACTAATAATAACATTTATAAAAACTTAAACTAATAAATTAAATAAAGGATTAATTAAATTTATATTAAACTTTTCACCTATTAAAAAATAATAAAGTAAAACCACTAATAAAAATTAAAGCTTTATAACTTATCAAAAATATAATTAATAAGTAATACCTTAAAAACTTTTTAATAAACGATAACTACTAGGTTTTATTAACAGTTATAAAGTAGTTATAAATTTAACTTACATTAATTATAATTTAATCTTACGTAACTTAACCTTACTTTTAATATTATAATTTATTTTATATTTAATTAAATAATCCTTAATATTTAATAGCACTTTTACTTATTATAAGGCACTTAATATAATTTCTATTTTAAGAAGCGATACTTTAATATTACTTTTTTACCTTTTTTTTAAACTTACTTAACTTACCCACTTATTAATAATTAGTTAAAACAGCCTAATACATTTAACATATTAAGCCATTTATAAGTAAAACACTTTATAATTCCTTTAATATTTTAACATTTAAAACTTATAATTTACTTATACTTATAAAAGCATATTATAATACCTTATAATTAATCAATTTATTTCTTAAGTTAAATATAACAATTTTCACTTTTTTAAAGCCTTATTTCCTTTTTTAATTAAATTTTTATAATACCTTATATCCTTATATTTAAAAATAAAAGATAACTTTCTAACATTTTAAAATTTTCTATTAAATTATTACCCTTTTATATAATATAAAATACTTGCTTATAAATTTAATTATTATTTACTTATATTTTTTAATTAATAAATATATTAATTATTAAAAGATTATTTAAGTTTTTATTACTAAGTTTTACCTATTTTCTTATATAATTGTTATTATTTTTATAATTATTACTTAAGTTTTTTTAATTACATATAAATATTATTAAAAAAGGAAAAAATACTTAAAATAGTAATATTTATTAATTAATATTTAAACTTAAAATATATATTAAAATTATTATTAATTAATATTATTTAAGTTTTAATATACATAAAAACCTTATAAGGTTTATATAAATTATTAGTAATAAGTTAAATAAAATATATAAGAAACTTATTAAAACCTAAGCTATTATATAAAACTTAATAAATTATTAATATTATAAAGTTTTATAATATTTTTAAGCAAGTTATTAATTTTTTTAATTTAACTTATAACATAATTTATAAGGAATTTTAAAATATTTTAACCTTAAGAATAAAATTATTATTAATAATTTAATTAGTATTAAGCTTATTTCGAATATTATTTTATACTTTAGTAATATTATTAAAACCTAATATTATAATGTTAACTATTAAAATGTAATTAATAATAATATTATAAACTTTAATAACATTTCCTATATTAATAATAAGAGCGATATTTTTAAGATTTATATAATTAATCTTTAAGAAAATATTGTTAGCTTATAATAGCTTAGTTAAAAGTTTACTATTTAAAAAAAGTTTAATTATTAAACTATTCCCTTAACTATTTAAGTATATATTTTTACCTATATTACTAATAAATATTCCACGTTTAATATTTTAATTAAAGTTTATATAAATGAAATTTCTTATTTTATTGTTAAAATAAATATAAATAATATTTATTACTATAACGTTAAGGTAAATATAAATAATATTTATTATTATAGTATTAAAGTAAACGTAAACCTTATATATTTAATTGTTAAAGATATTATTAAAGTAAATTTAAACCAAATTAATATACCATATAAAAGCTTATATTAAGTTATTAATAATTTTAATATTAGCCTTAAAAGTATTTACCTTTAAAGTTATCTTATAATAATAAAATAATAAGTAAATGTTTAATCCCTTTATATTATTATTATCTCTTTTTAATATATTATAAATAATTAAAACATTATATTTACTAATTATAATCTTATTAACTTTAAAAGTTAATATAATAGATTTAAATTAAATAATTAATTTTTAAGTATATATTAATACTTTTAAAAATAAATTGCATTATACTAACTTATATAAATAAGCTTATAATAATATTAATGTTAATATAATAGCTTAAGTAAAATTATTTGGCTATAATTTAATAGTTACTTTTAACTTTTTTAATTAAATTATAATAAATATAGTAATAGTTAGTGTTATTAATGATTAATACTTTAACTAATATACTTAATATATTATTATTACTTAAAAAGCTAATCTTAATAATTAAAAGCTAAAGTAAATTAGTTTATTTATATTAAATAAGATTATAGTTAATAGGATAAATAAGTATAAATAAGTAAATGAGATTATAATAATTTAACATAACATTTATGTTTTTATTAATATAATTAATAACATTATAACCGATACTATTACCTACGAATATTAAGAACGTGAAAACTAACTTAAGCTTATATTAGGTAATATAAATAAAAGGTTAAAACTAATTAAAAGTTTATTATAAAAATTTATTAAATTGTTAAATATAATAAAACCAAATAAAATATGTTTAAAAAATTTATTATAAAGTTATATTAAGTTATAATAGAAATTATTAACAATATAAAAAAATATTTTAATATAACAATGAAAAAAAATTAAAGATAAGCTTATTAATATTAATAATAAATTATAAGGAAAATACTATGATAATAATAATAAATAATTACCACTTAACCTTTAATTTAATATATAATTAGTATAAAAAATAAAAAAAGAAAGAAAAATAAAATATAAAAGAATTTAATTATATTAAAAAAGAAATTAACATTAATATTTTTAATAATATTAAATAAATAATCCTTAATAAAGAAAATAAAGTTAATATTAATTATTTTAATTTAATAAACAAAAATGTTAATACTTATACTTATAATTTTATAACAAATCTCTTAAATATTTATAATTTTATAATAAATGTTAAAATAATCATTGAAATTAATATTACTATAACTTTAAATATTAATAAAAAAGGTAAAAATAAAAAAAATACTAAAGGAAAAAACTTCTTTATAATAATTAATATTAATTTATACACCTAATATAATATCTTTATTTATATTAATTTTTAAGCTTTTCTTTCAAGCTTTTTTTTATATATTAAAATATATTAATACATTTTTTTTCTTCAAAAAGGTAAAGAAATTATATTTAAATATTAATATAAAATATAAAGTATTTACATTTAATATTTAAAACGATATTTCCAAGGTGATAACTTTAAAATTATAATATTATATTATATTAATTTTTATTACGTTAATTTTTAAGTTATTAAAGGGTTAATAAATTAATTATATTAATTTTAAATTAAAGATTTTAAATAAAAATTAAATTATTAAATAATAAACGATAATATTAATTAATAAGTTATTAATAATTAAATTTATAATAAAAGATTATTAAATATATTTATTAACAATAATAAATTTAAAACCCTTAAATAAAAATCTTTAATAATAAATTAATAAGGATGTTAATCTTTTTTTTAAAAGGGATAAATAATAAGTATTAAGTATTAAGTTTTATCGATAATTACGAAGTAGTTATAAACCTAACTTATATTAATTATAATTTAATTTTACGTAACTTAGCCTTACTTTTAATACTATAACTTATTTTACGCTTAATTAAATAATCTTTAATACTTTTTTAAATTTTAACTTAAATATTAATGTTATAAGTTACTTAAAATTATAGTATTTATTATAAAGTAAAATATTCAAAAAGATAATTAATTATATATATTATATATTTCACTTATATTAATAGCTAATATAAAAGTAATAAGAAATAATAAGGAATTTAAGAGCATTTACGATAGAACGAATGATTAAAATTCTAAGTTCTAATCTAACAACTTAAGCTTTACCTCTAAGGTATTAATACTAATTTATCTCTTTAATATAATTAAACAAGACTTCGTTTTATTTAAGGCATTAACCTTTACTCCTTTATTTAGTTTATATAAAAGCGTATAATAACTCCTTTACCCATAATTACTAATATACTTTATAATAAAAACAAAACTAAATATTACATTTGCTATTTTATTTGTAAACAAATAATTTATAAATCTTATAAATAATTACTAGTTAATAATAAAAAAACCTTTTATTACTTATAAAATATAAAAAATTTATGCTTAAAATATTAAAGGGAATTTACCTTACTTATAAAATATATAAATATTAACTAGGTTAAAAATTTAAATATTTAAAGGTTTATTTTTAAATATATATTTAATTTTAATAATAAAATAATAAGCTAATTTTTAAAGAAATAAAACTTTATTATATTATTAACTTATAAATTTAAACTTATAAGATAAACTTAAGTTATTAAAGAAGCCATTTAGTTAAAACGATTATTTAAAAAGCTTATAATAAATTTTTTAAAAAATAGAAAAAACGTTATAATTAGGATTAAACTTACCGCGGTAATTATATATAAAAATAATTAAAACGTTATTATATTAACTAAAAACTTTGGAAACTATAATAAAATTAAACATATTAATATTTAATAATATTTCTTTAAAGAAAAAGTTATTAAAGGCATAGTAAATTTAAAGTATATTTTTATAAAGGATATAATGGTAAATGGGCTAATTAAAGCATTTTTACGAAAAGCTTTTTAAAGATTTTATAACACTTTAAGTTTTAAAAAATTTCCGAAAAGTTTTAAGTAAAAAAAAACATTTATAACCACTTAACTTAAAAGAAAATATGGGAAATAATAAGTATAAAAATATTAAAAAATCTTAAAAATATAAAAATAATGAAAACATAAAACTAGTAAAAGCAAAAAGCTAATAAAAATATAAAACTAATAAAAATATAAAGCTAAAAGAAATAAAAATAAAATGTAACTTTTAATTAAGGCTAATTATTAAATATGTTATAAATACTTAAGAATTAATTAATAAAGGATATATTAAAAGTTAATATATATATATATAAATAATCGGTGTTAAGTTTAAAAAGGCTAACTTATTTTTTAATAAGTTTTTAAGTAAAAGTATTAAAATAAATGGTTAAAGGATTGTTTTTAAGTATAATATAAGGCATTTTAATAAGAATGTGTATATAAAAGAGATTTTTCTTATAATTAAATAGGTAATATATAAGTTAATATAATAAAATTAACACCTTATATACCGTATTTTTTAACATTTATTATAACTTTTACCATAGTTCCTATTACATTATTATATCTTAAAATTTTTAATAAGCTTTTTAAACTAAAAAGCCACCCTTAGTAACACAAAAGCCCGAGTTTTACAAAGTTTAAACCGAGCTACCCGGGAAGAAAAATTAAAAAACAAGTTTAAAAATTAATAGTTTAATAAATAAAAATCGTAAAAATATACGGTTTTATATTTTAAATACCTTATCTTTTAAAAATTATATTAATACTTTTATATTATTATAAATAAACTTAATTAATAAGCTATTATAACTTTAAATCTTAAGCTTTTTAAATATTTTTAACTTTTTAAATAACTTTTATATTTATTAATATTAAAGTAAAAATTTTAAATTTAATAATAATTATATATTTAAGCTTAAATTAAAAGTATTAATAAGGTATTATTAATATAAATCCATTTATATTAAAAAGTAAAAATAAAATTATATTTTATTATGTTAAAGTTTAAGTTAATTTTAAAATAATTATTAATAAATTATATTATTTTTCATTTAATAAAATAACTTTATTTAAATTTTATAAAATACTATAATATTTTATTTATAATTTAAATATAATTTTCTTTTTTAAACTTTTATAATATATTAAAACATTTAATAATTAATTAAAGTAACTTTACTTTTTACTTTTAATAAAACCTATTTATTATTAAATTATTACATTATTTCTTTTTAATATAATAAGTTATTTTATGTTTATTTAAGTAGTTTTAAAAGCAATTATAATAGAACTAATAATTAAGATTTAAAGTTTTAATTTAATAACCTAAGCTTTACCTTTAAAATATTAATATTAATCTATTTTTTTAATATAATTAAACAAGACTTTGTTTTATTTAAGGCATTAACCTTTACTCTTTTATTTAGTTTATATAAAAGCGTATAATAACTCCTTTACCCATAAGTTTTAATAAATAACTTTTTTAGTTTTAATTTAAAATATTTAATAATTTAATATTAAATTATTGTTACGTTTTTAAAAGATATTTTAAATTTAATGGATTTATAATAAATTAAAAATATAAAAAAAACTAATAAAAAGGTTAGTTTTTTTTAAAAAAATAACAAGTAAAAATTACTTTAATAATAAATATTAAGGTTAATGTTTAAAAAGTTTTTATAAGAAAGGTAAACTAGGTAATAATGAATGATTAATAATTTTAATTAATATAAAAATTAAAGCTTAAAAGATTTAAAATAACCTTTCGTTTATATAAATAAAAGGTAATAAATATAGGACTTATAGGTTTTATCCTTTTTATTTTATTTATTTCCTTATAACTATCCCTCCCTTTTAAAGTGGTTGTTTTAAGCGTTAATGTTAAGTATAGTTTTATTTTTGTCTTTTCTTTAACTCCTTGTTAATTCTTTTAATATCCTTTTTTTTTCTTTGCTTTTTATATTATTTTATTCTTTTCCTTATATTTCTTATGTTTTCTTTATTCACTTATTAATTATATTTGAATGGCTATTTTGTTTATTTAATTAAATAAAAGGTGTTATTATTATGTATTTGTTTATTAATAATTTTTTTTATTTCCTATTTCTTTTCTTTATCTTTAAAATCTCATATTTATAAGAAATTATTTAATTTTTTATTAGGTTTTAAAGGCTAAGGTTTTAATAAGGAAATGGGGAAAATGTTATGTAGTTATAAGTATTTTTAAGTAGTGTAATATAATATGCAAGTATTTTTATAGGTTTTAATATTTTAAAAGGTTTTATAAATTAAGGGTTTAGTTTAGAGTAAATATTTTTACGTTTAAATTTTTTTATTAATATATTAATTAGATTATTTCTTTTAAGTTTTAATGGTTAATAGTGTTTATTATAATATTTAGTTTATGTTTTAATTATATATATTTAATAATACTTTATTTCTTTGCAAATTTTTTTAAGTTTTTATACTTATGTTATTACGGCGAGTATTTTTTGTTTTAAAATGTTATTTTTAATGTTAGTTTTTATAGTAAAGTGGTAATTTATTAATGTTATAAATGATAATATTTTTATTATTACGTTTTATATATTATTATAAGCGAATTAAGTTTTATTTAAAATCGTTATTTAATGTATTTATTTTTTACTTATAAAGTATTAAAGGTATGTTTTTAATACTTAGTTAGTTTATTTTATTTATTTATTTATTTAGGGGTAATAAATAGTAAAGAGTTGTTTTTTAATTCTTA
This sequence comes from Hypoxylon sp. EC38, assembly GCA_002120335.1. NCBI lineage: Eukaryota > Fungi > Ascomycota > Sordariomycetes > Xylariales > Hypoxylaceae > Hypoxylon > Hypoxylon sp. EC38. The sequence continues at coordinate 466,593 of KZ111249.1, read as the reverse complement.
AGTGGTAATATAAGCTTAATTAAAAGTTATTTATAAAAATAGTTTTTTTATTTATGTAAGAAAGGTAAACTAGGTAACAATGGATGATTAACAACTTCAATTAATATAGAAACTAAAGCTTAAAAAATCTAAGAAGACTTCTCGTTTGTATAAACGAGAGGTAATAAATATAGGACCTATGGGTTTTATCCTCTTTGTTTTACTTGTCTTTTTACAATTTAAAACAATATTATTAGGTATTTTATATTAAAGGAAAATTCTTTAATGGATAAGTTTTATAAGTTATATGGTTATTAGTTTAATAATAATAGGGAAAAGTTTAATTATTTTTATATAATGGTTTATTATAATTAGTATTACGTTAATTTTTTATCCTTTAAACTATATGTGAGGTAATTTTATAATAAAGTTTATTATTAGCTTTTTCTAAGGCTTTATAAAAAAGGGAAGAAATTGTAATTTGTTATAAAGTTTATATTTTAATATTTTAGCCTTGTAATATATGTTATAATCTTTAACTTATTAATTAATATAAAAAGATATATTCTTTTAATAGTATTTTTTTAATAATAATTTTAATATTTTTTTCTTATTAAAGTACCTTATTAGTGGGTTATTATAATGTTATATTATTAATTTATTATAAATATTTTGTTTTAAAAGTATATAAATGTAATTTTAATATTTTAAAAAATTATTATTTCCTATTAATTAAGGTGAATTATTGGCTTTAGCTTTTATTGCTTATAATTTAGCCTTTTTTTAGTTTATATTTGGGTTTAATATTTGGATTTGTTTTAATAAGGTTTTTATATCTTTTAAATTATCTTTGTATGTGGTTTTTTATATGATTATTTCCTTAGTTATTTTTTTAAATATTGTTTGAAAAATGTAGCAGGAATTTTTATCTTTTTTGTTAAAGTTTTAGTTTAAGGTATTTGTGTGATAGTATTTTTCATCTTTTATAAGTATTTAAACTTTTAATTTTTATAATATGGCTAATTTAATTTAAAGGGAAGGGATTTATTAATTTAGTATGTTTTTTTTTTCCTCTTATATAATTAGGTTTTTTAAATGATATGTTTATAAAATTTTTCTTATTTAATTTATAAGTAATTTTAAAATTGTATAAAGTTAAATTTATATATTAATAAGCTTATTAGTTATTTATCTTTATTTGTTTTATAAAAGATTATAGGTTTTAATAATTTAATATAATTTTTATAATGTATTTGTTACTTTAAAGGTAATGTTTTTAGTGTTAAAATGATTTTATAATAGTTATTATTTCTTAGTTTAATATGTTATAGTTTAATTTTAAACCTTTAAATTTATGTGATTAAAATGTAATAAGGTGGTATATTTTTTGCTTATTAAGTTAAAATATTATTTTTAATATTATTTATTTAAATGTGTTAGTTTTAATTTATATTAGTAGTTTTAGGTTAAAATGATATAGTAAAAAAGTTTTAGTAAATATTTTATATAATAGGTAAAATGTATTTATTACTTTGTTATTTAGGTTAATTTTTTAAGCTTTTTATTATTAATGTTATTTTTTAAAAATTATTAAAAGGTTTTATTATTTTTAAATAGTCCTTTATAAATTTTTTATAAAAATTGTAAAATTTAAAAAATTATTATATATAATAGTATGTTTTAAGTTGTGGTTAATTCTTAATGATTTTAATTTAATTAGGGTTTATAAAGATTTCCTTTATTAAAATAATATAATTAAGAAACTTAACTTTTATTTTGTAAAAGTTATATTTAAAAGGGTTTATGAAAAGTTTATTTTTTTATAATTTTTGTAAAATTATATGTAAATGTTATATATGCAATTTTTGATTTTTTAAAAAAATTAAAATGTTATTTAAGTATATAATATAGAAATTATTAATGTATTTATGAAAAATTTAATGTATATAATTTTAAAATATAGTAAAGGTATTTGTTAATTTAAAAGGGATGATTATGTATTTATAGTAATTATAATAAGTGTGAAAGGTAATTTTTTATCAATTACTTTCTTTAATTTTAATGTGATAATATATTTCTTTTAAATTAATTTTAAAAAAATATTTTGTATTAAAAATTTTATTTAAAATTTCTAATATAAAAGGTAAGGAATAACGATTTTTAATAATTACTTTATTAAGGCTATAATAGTTTATATATAGTTTAAAATTATTATCTTTTTTAGGTATAAAAAGTATTAATAATTTTATAGGATTTTTAAATAATTAAATGTGATTAGTTTTAAAATTATTACTAATATAATTGCGAAAAAGATTAAGTTTATTCCTTATTAAAAGATATATTAAGCTATATAATAGTATAAAATTAAAAATAAGGTTAATAAAATGGTTAATATTTTTATTAAATGAAAGGTTATTTATTTTTTAATGTTTAAAAATATTTAAATAATTTTATAACTTTATAAGGAATTTTTTTTTATAAATTATGTTAGGTTTATTATTTTTTTTAAGTAAAAATATTTCTTTTTTTATTATAATAATAACAAATATATAAATATATTTCCTTATATAAATTTTAGCAAATTTATATAACTTAAAAATTTTATATTTAAAAGTTAAGATTTTAAACCATTAACAATTATTATTTAGGTTAAAAATAATTTATTTATTCTTTAAAATTATTATAAATAAAAGAATAAAATTACCTTTAATATAAAGGTTCTTATTAATTATTATGTAATGTTTTTTAAATAATTATATAATATTATAACTATTTATTATTATAATTAATATATAATAAATATTATAAATAAGGTATTTTATATCTTTAATTATTTAAATAATAAAGGTTATAAGCTTTACTTATTATAATTTTACTTATTATATAAATTAAATATTTTTATAATTTATTTTAACATAAATATTTATATTATTATAAATATTAATATTAATAATAATAATATAAACTATAATATTAATATAAAAACATATTATTACCCCTATTATAAGTTTATACTTTATAAAAATAAAAATTATTCTTATAAAACTAATTCTTTTTCTAATTTCTTTTTCTTTTCTTATATATTTAAATTATCTTTTTTCGTTTTTAAAATATTTTTATTAAATTAATTATTAAATTATTTCTAATTTAATCTATTATTAAAACATTTATTAATAAAATAATATTTGCTTTAACAAATAAAATATTTTATAACTTTTCCTTTAAAATTAATATAATTCTTTTTACCATTTTTATTTTCTTTTACATTATTTATTTAATTATTTCAAATTAAAAAATTATTTCATAAGTTTAATCTAAATTCCTTATTTAATATATTATTATCATTAATTTAATAACATTTACTACTTATTACTTTCTAAACTTCCCACTTTATTTAAGCTTAATTAACCATTATAATATATATCTTAAATTTAACTCCTCTATATTTATTAAAATAAACATAAAAATCATCTCTTAATTTAACAAAAAAAATAATAACTTTCTAAATATTAATCTTAAATTTAATCTATCTTTTAAATAAATTAAAGTAAATATTAAAATTATAAAATACTTAATAATCTCCTTATATTACTTATTTAATCTATTTTATAATCTTAAACTTTTAATTCTTAACATCTTTTAAAATAAATAATATCTATTCTTTAAAAATATTAAAGTTATAATAAGCTACATTATATAATCATTCTATTTTTATTTCTTTAATATAACATTTCTAAAAAGCTTTAACATTATTATTTATATTATTAATTATATATAAAATATACTTCTCCTTAATCTTAAACTTTTTAAAAATATATTTAAAAATAAAATTTAAATTACCTAACCATTCTTTTTATTTTTAAAACATCTAATTAGTTTTAAAAATAAAAATATTAATAATTTTAAAATTAAAACTATTATTTTTATTATTTAACAAGTTTAAATCATAATATTTTCTTCTAAAATTATCTTAAAGTAAATTATAAAATTTATTATCAAAAATTATTTCTTTAAAAAAGATTTTTAAACAATTTTAAATCCATTTATAATTCTTTAACTCCTTAATTTTTCTATTTATAATAATAAAATTACTATATTAAATTACTCTATCTTTAATAAATTTCATATAAGCCAATTATTCCAAAGCTTTTAAATTATATTATTCTTCAAATTAATAAACTAACTTATCTTCTTTATTAAAAATTAAATTAAAATTATTATATTTATATTCTAAGTCAAATTCTTTCTAATCTTATAAAAATCTTCTCATTAATCTTTTTCCTTTATTAACCATTACAATTATTAAACAATTTTATAAAAAAAACTTTAAAATTATAAAAAAAATAAACCAAGTAATAATGAATAATTAACAACTTTAATTAATATAAAAACTAAAGCTTAAAAAATCTAAAAGGACCTTTTATTTGTATAAATGAGAAATAATAAATATAAAACCTATAAATCCTATCCTTTCTATCTTATTTATCTTCTTATAGTTTTTAAATTATAATTTAAATTTTAATTATTAAAGAAAAATAAAATAAAAGGTATTATTTCGTTTAAAAATAAATTTATAACTTTTAATTCTTTTTATTTTAATATTATTTTAATTAAAGGTTTTTCACATTAGTTTTATATTAAAAACTAATTTTAATATAAACTTAATAACTTAAGCTTTACCTTTAAAGTATTAATACTAATTTATTTCTTTAATATAATTAAATAAAACTTTGTTTTATTTAAAGCATTAACCTTTACTTTTTTATTTAATTTATATAAAAACGTATAATAACTCCTTTACCTATAATAATTAATAAAGTAATTAATAAGCCTTTTTTACATAATAGTTAAATAAGCTTTTTTTATTTTTATCTTAAGTTTTAAACCTTAATAACTTTATAAGTTTTTATATAATAAAGATAAAAATTATATTATTAAATAAATAATTTAATATTTTAATATTTAATTAAAAATATATAATAATATAATACTTATAAGTTAAAATATTATAGTTTAAATATAAAGGATATTTTAAAGAAAATATTAAAGCTTTAAAAGTTAAAAAACATTTTATATAAATAATTTTTAATATTTTTATTAATTTTTATTTAAAGGTTTAAAAAAATTATATTAAAACAAATAATTAAATTTCCATTTAATTAATATAAAGTATATATAATTAATATTTTAAATTAAAAATATATATAATTATAATAATGTAATACAGAAATTGTAAAATTAAAAATAAAAGATTAAGTTTAAATCTTATGTTAATAAAACTTTTTAATAAATAAATAAGTAAATAAATAAATGAAAATTATATAAATTTATTTTTTAAACGAAATAATATTTTTTTATTTTTTTTTCTTTTCTTTAATTATTAAACTTTAAAATATAACTTAATAATTTTTAAACTTTAACTTTAATATTTATTTAAGTAATTATTTATTTAATTTATTATTTTTAAAAAAGGTTTTTTTATTAAAGGTTAAAATATTATACATTTCCCTTTTTTTAAATCTTTTTTAAATATTTTTAACTTATTATAATTATTCAATTTAAAAATATACTTTAAAAACTTAATAATATTTTATAGTTAATATAAATTATATATTTTAAAATTTAATAAAAATGTTTTATGTAAATAAGCTTTATATATAAGTTTAATTTATTTAATATATCTTCTTAATAACTTTATTAAAATTACTTTTCTTAATATATATACTTTTTTAAATTATTATAATTAATATATAAATCTTTAAAATAACTATATTAATTATTTTATTTTAATTAAAGGTTTTTTATATTAAAACTTAATTTAAAAATTATTATGGAAAATAATTAAATAATTAATAAGGTAATTAATAAAAAACTAATAAATAATAAATAATTAATTAATAAGGGAAAATAAAAAAACATTTAATTTTTATAAACTTATTTTTTTGTTAATTTTAAAGCTATAAAAATAAAAAAATATTATTAAATAGCGTATTTAGTTTTATATATTTCGATTTAAGGTGTATAATTATAGTTTTTTTATAGCTTAAAATAATTTAATTTAAAATGGTAAGGTTATTTTAAATGTTTTACAAGTTTTTTTAAAAATTTTAAACTAAAGCTATTAAAGCTATTAAAGCTTAAAAGCTTTTATATATTTAAAATTTAATATTTTTATTAAGTTTTTATTTAAATAATATAAGGTATATATAACTAACCTTTTTAATTAAAAAAATATTAAAGATTAAAAATATATAATTATAATTACGTATAAATTTTATTACGTAATTTTAATAACGTAATAGTAAAAATTGTAAAATTAAAAATTAAAGCTTAAGTTTAAATCTTATATAAAGTAAAGATTTAAAAAATTATTAAATAAATAAAAAGGTAAATAATTAAATAATTAAATAATTAAATAAACGAGTAAAAGTAAATTAATTTTTTTTTAAAAAAAAATATTAAAATGGAAATAAATTTAAAAGTTAAAAATTTAACTTTTAATTAAAATATTACCTTTTTTTCCTACTTTATTTCTAATTTAAAACTTAATTTAAAACCTTTATAACTAACCTTTTATAAGAAAAGATCTTTAAACCTTTTTCTTTTATTTTTTTTAAAAAAAATCCGTTAAACTTAAGTTTAAGCGAGAAATAAAGCCGTGATTTTTTTTAAAAAAAAAGGTTTACATTTTATAAATTATTAAAAAAATAATTAAATCGGTTATTTTATTTTTATTTTAATAAAATAAAAAGTCCTTAATAATTATTAAAGTTATTTATTTATTTATTTATTTATTTATTTATTTATTTATTTATTTATTTATTTATTTATTTATTTATTTATTTATTTATTTAT
>KZ111249.1:437422-459659 GCA_002120335.1 Hypoxylon sp. EC38 | reverse complement strand
TATTTATTTATTTATTTATTTATTTATTTATTTATTTATTTATTTATTTATTTATTTATTTATTTATTTATTTATTTATTTATTTATTTATTTATTATTAATTTCTTTAATTTTTAAGTAAAATTTAAACTTAAGTTTTTATATTTAATTAAATTATTTTTACTATTATATTATTATAATTAGGTAATAAATTTTACATGTAATTATAAATATATTTTTTTTAATTTTAAAATTTTAATTTTAATTTTTAATATATTTATATAAAAGCTTTTTAAACTTTTAAATTAACCTTTTTATTTAAAATTATAATATTTTAAATTATAAAAAAACTATAATTATTAAATTTATAATTACGTAATTTATTATTTTATATTAAAAAGTATTTTATATTTAAATAAATATATATTATAAAATAATTAATTATAATAATTATATAATAAATATTAAAATATATAAAATTATATATACTTTTTAATAATATTTTTATATTTTTATAACTTTAAAATTAATAAAAAATTAATTTTATTAAAATTAAAGGTTTATTTTTATTTTTATTAATTATTTTATTTTATTTTGTTTTTATAAGCTATTAGCATTATGTAATAATAAGCGGTATATAAGGTGATAAAATATTATTAACAATGAGAATTAGCCTTATATATAAATAAATAAAGTTACATATATATATTATAATTCTTTTATATAATAATAATAATATTTTTAACATTTAAGCTTTTATAGTAATATTTTAACGTTATAACTTATATTATAAAATAATTAAATTTATATTTAATTTAATATTATTATTTATTTAATAAAATATTATATTTAAAATAAAAATATTAAATCTTATACAATAAAATTATTAGGGATCATCCAATTGAGTGTAGAATAAGTTGTGGTATTAAGAGTGAGGCTAAGCTACGTAAGACTGAATTACAATTGATGTAGGTCAGGTCTGCAGCTGCTTCGCAGCTGCCGACAAGACCTAGTGCCTGTCGCCTATCAAAAATAATAATTAATTAAAAGATATTAATAATAAAGGAAAAGTAAAAAATTATTATAAATAATCTTTAAAAGTTTATATAAGAATAAAAAGAAAAATTAAATCTTTTTATTATATAATAATTAGGATTATTATAAGTATTAAATAAAAAGTAAAAAAAGGTAATAATAAGTTAATTATTATTAACTTTTAATAAAAGATTTAGTAAAAATAATAAATATTTAATTTTAAACAAAAATTTAATATTATATAATAAGGAAATAATTAATATTATAATTTTAATATAAAAAAGCTTTATATTTTATAAATTATAATAGTAAATTATAAATTATAATTATATAATTTAATTTAAAAAATAATTAAAATAATAATTAAAGGATATTTTTAAAATATTTATAAAGTTTTAAATAAAAGGATTTAAAGAAGTTTTAAAGGAAATATATAAAATAGGTAAATAACCTAAGATTTAAATTAAAGAAATTGTTAAAAAGCTATAAGTCTTTAAAAGTAGTAATTTTAAGTTGTAAAAAATTTAAAAAGTTACCATTAAATTTAATAATAATAATAATAATAATAAATTTAAGTTAAATATTAAAAGCTAAAGTAAAAGTTAAGGTAAAAATAAAAATAAAATATTTATTAAAATTAAATTTAATAATATTAATTTATTTAATAATTTAAATTCCTTTAATAATAATAGCTTTAGCTTTAATAATGGTAATAATAATAATTTAAACACCTTAAATTTTAATTTTAATTTTAATTTTAACTTAAAATTTAATTATTATTAATATAAAAAATATACCTTAGTTAAGTATAAAAAGGATAAGGATAAATATAAATTTAAATTTAAGAAATATAAGTTAACTTAAAAACATTTTAATTTTAACTTTAATAAAAAAGATTATTTAAAAGATTAAAGTAATTAATATATTTACTAAAAAGTTCTTATACTTTCTTTAAAAAAATAGGTTATGTTAAAAAGAAAAAACTTATTAAGCTTAATAAATTAAAGATTATTAAGGTAATTATATATATATATAAATAGATTTTTTTAAACTTTATAAATAAAATAAGAAAAAAAATAAAAATATTAAAACTTTTTAATAAAATTTATACCTTAATTAATAAGGCTTATTAATAAAACTTATAAAATACCTTATTTAAATATAAATATAATAAAAAGGATTTAATTAAGTATAATTTATAATAATAGCTTATTATATAAAAAGTTTATAAATTTAAAATAAAATTTAATAAAAAATAATAAATTATAATATTTCTAATAAATTATAAAAATAAAGTAAAGGAATAGGTAAATATTATATAAAAAATAATAAGAAAATAAAAATTTATTATTATAAAAATTATTAATGATTTTATTAATAAATTTAAAACTAAAATTAATAAGGATTATAATAACTAATTAAATAATATATTATATAATATATAATATAATAATAAAGATTAATTTAATAAAAAGCCTAAGTAATTTATAAAATTATTTAATTAAAAATTTTTAAAAAAATCTTTATATTATAAATATAATAAGTATAAATATATTTAAAAGTTTTATTTAAATAATAATTTAAGTAAAATATAATTATAAACCTTAATATTAAATTATATTATATAACATTAAAATATTAATACTAATTTTATACTATTTTAAAAACTTTTATAATATATAATAAAGGGAAAGATATATTTAATAAAAGTAAACAATATTAATTTAACATATTTAATTTAATTATATTAAGTGAAATAATATAAAATTAATTTAAATTTTTAACTATTTTAAACAATATTAAAACTATATAAATTATTATATATTATTATTTAAACATGGAAAATAACTAACATATATAACTTAATTAAATATAAATATATATATAATTTATTCTTAATAAATATAAGAACAAATATATATATTATTAATAATAAAAAAAATTTTATTAAAGATATTATAATAAAACTATTTAAAGAATATATGATTAATATAAGAAATAAATTTATTAAAGTTATAATAATAAATATAATATAATTCAATTATATTATTATATTATTTATATATTAAAAACTTTTTCTTAAAGATTTTTTTAAAAAGATATTTTATAAGGTTAAAAATACTTAAAGGATAATAAAGTTTATAAACTTAATAATATTATTATAATATTTATTAATATTTATAAATAAAACTTTTTCTTAAAAAAATATAAAAAGTTTAAATTTATAATAAAAATTATTTAATAAAATTACACATTAAAGATAATATTATAAAAAATTATAAAAACTAAATCACTTTTAATTAAATCTTTTACCTTATTATTTAAAAGATTAATTAAAGAAGTAAAAGATAAACTTATTTTTTAATATAAATAACTTTATCACTTTAATATAAAAAAATTAAAGTAAATTATATAATATATTATTAATATTAATTTAAATACTTCCTTTTTAATAAATCTCCTTTACTTTATATATAATTGTATAAAGATTAAAAAAATACCTTTAAAAATCTTTAAAAATAAGGATAATATATAGGTAATATTATATAATATAATTTTAATAAAATAAAATTTATATTAATAAAAAATTATTAATATTTTAATTTAATAATTAATAATAATAATAAATATTAAACCTTTAAAAGTTATAAGTTTAAAAAAAATATTTAATATTTTAATTATTTATATAACTTATATTTATAAAATCTTTAAAGCTTTACTTATTTAATTTAATAACTTTAAAAAATATTTAAGAATTTTTTAACTTAATAATAATTATAAGTTTAAAATAAGTAAAATAAAATTAATATATAATAAAAAAGATATAGAATTAATTACTTTTATATTATATAATTAATATTAAAATAAAATCTTTAAAAGAGAAATTTAATTTTTTAAATATAAAAATAAAGTTACATAAATAATTATAAAAATATTTTTATACTTTTAAAATAATACATTAAAAAATATTTTAAATATTATTAATTAAATTAATATTTTTATAATAAAGGATATAATATCTTATAAATATTATTAAAATAATTTTAAATTAAAATAAATAATAAATTAAATAATAAATATTTATATATTTTAAATAGTTAATATATTACTTTTATTAAAAAAGTATATTAAATTAAGTTAAAAAAATTTAAGGCTTAAAAGGTTAAAGTTTTATTTTTAAGTTATATTAGTATATATAATTTTTTTATTTAGTTAATAAATAAAAGGTAGTATTTATAAATGTTATATATTATTTTTTAAAAGTATGTAAAAAATGTAAATAATGTTTTTAATGTAAAAAATATTGTTAAATTTTTGCTTAAATATATTTAAAAACGTTTATAATATAAAAAGTTATAAAAAAGTTAATATATAAAATAAAGATAATAATGTTATTAAAAAAGATTTCATTAAAAATAAAGAAAAAAGTAAATTATAAAAACAAGGTTATTTTTAAAAAAAAAATTAAAATTTATATATATAAAGCTTTTAACAATTTAAACAATATATATAATATATTAATGTTTATTATTTAAAAGGGTAAAAGGTTAAAAATGTATATATAAAATTAAAGGGTAATGTTTTTAATATTTATTTAATAAATAATTTACTTTATAAAATTAAATTTATAAAAAGAATTAATAATTTTAAAGATTTAAATTATATCTTTAATTTTATTTAAAAGATATTAATTATATAAGATTAATATAAATGAATTATTATTAAAAGAAATATTAGTTAATTTTAAATATAAAATATAATTAAAAGTTATTAATAATAAAATTTATATTAACTTAAAATGTAATATATTTAAGTTTATATATTAATTTAAAAATACTTATAACTATTTTATTAATTTAAAATAAGTTTTAAGGAAAAAATATTAATTTAATAATATATTTAAAAAGTATAAAGGAAAAATTATTATAAGAAAATTTATTTAATATAAAGGTTTAAATTATAATAAAATTAAAGCTATTATAATAAAAATAACGTTATGAAAAATATTAATAATACTTTTAATATTATTTGGTTAAAATATTATTTAAATTAATTTTATTATTACTTATTTAAAAGTAATATTAAACGGGTTATATAATATTTCGTTTTACGCCGAGCTATAAGTAAAATTTAAAAACGAGGCTTTAATTTTACACTTAAATAACTTTATTATTATTGGTTATAACGTTATATAATTTAAATAAGAAAATAAATATTTTAATTACGTACATTTTAATCTTAGTTATATCCTTATATAATATTTATAGTTAAAGTTATTTAAGGTTAAAAATTAAAGGTTTTTAAAAAAGGTTATATAATATATTTTTATACTTTTATTAAGGCTTAAACCTATTAAAAGAGGTGTTATTTAAAAGCTTTAAAAGCTTTATTATTAAAAGGTAGTTATAAAGGGTATTATATAAGCCGTTTTTAAGGCTTTTTTACTTTAACTTAAAATAACTTTAGTTATAAATATTACACCGCGGTGTAACTTAAATTAAAATATACGTAATTAAAATATTTATATTTTTATATAAGTTATATAACGTTATAATTAATATTTGCGAAGTTATTAAAATGCGAAGTGGGAAAGCGTTTTAATAATAAGCCACTTTAAAAGGCGGTAAGCATATAACGCGGCGAACTTTTTAATATTATATAACTCGTTTAATATTACTTTTATTTAAATGGTAATTTAAAGAAAAGGATTTTTATAAAGTAATTTCTTATGTTATAAAAGTACTTTAAAATATTTTTAAAAAAATATAAGCTTTATTAATATAATAAGAAAAAAATCATTAAATTATAATATATTTTATATAGTTTAAAATAATTAAAGGTAATTTAATAAAAAAATATATTATTTTAAAAAAACATGGCTTTATATATTTAAAAGTGAATAATATAATATATATTAATAAAAAAATAGAAAATATTATTATATTATATATTAATTATTAGTTATTATTTAAATAAAACGTTAAAAACTTAAAAAATCTTATAAAAAATATTAAAAAAAATATAACTTTTATAAATTTAAATAATATAAATTAATATTTAAAAGTATATATTATATGCTTTAACTTTATAAAAAATGTATAATTTAACTAGGAATAATATATATAAAAATAATAAAAAGTTTTAATCTTAGTAAAAATAAAAAAGTTATAACTTTATTTAATTTAAAAACTTTAAAAATAATAATACCTTATAAAAAAAATAATAAAATTATTAATTATAAAATTAAAAAATATATGTTTTATATTAAAAAGTTAATATTTTTATTATATATAATTAAACTTAATATTAACTTTATTACATTTATATAAGTAAGGTTTATAAGTAATTTTATTAAAAAATATTAAATAAGTATTAAAAAAGTAATATAATATTTAAATAATATTTAAAAAAAATCTATTAAATATAAAAAACATATTAAAAAATATTCTTATTAAAAATATAACCTTTTAAAATTATTTAAAGTAATAAATAAAATTATATTAATAATTTAAATATTAAAAAATTAATTATAAAATATATTTTTTTATTTAATTAACGTATTAATTTTATAATTAATTAAATTATAAGTAATAATAGTTTAAAGTTTTATAAAAACTAAATATATTATATTAATATAATGCCGTGGCTTATATTAAAGGTTAAATGTTTAAAGTAAAATATAAGCTTAAGGTTTATATACCTTATAAAGTTTATATATAAATAAAGGTTACGCGTTATATTATAAATTTTTTCCTTTTTTTTTAACTTAAAATACGTAAATTAACCTTAATAATTAAAGTTAAACTTTTAACTTTTTTAACGATATATTATAATTAACATTTATAATAATTAATATAATATAAATATATAATTTTTTAAAAAAACTTAATTTTATATTAAAAGGCTTAATAACTTTATAAAATAATAATATAATTATAATTAAATAAATAAAAAAATTATTATAAATAAATAAAAATAATATATATAAAAAATTACTATTATACTTATTAAAAAAAGCAATATTAAATAAGCTATATAATATTAAAAAGTTTGCCGCGTTATATATTTACCGCTTTTTATTATTAAAACGTTATTTCGCTTTATACTCGAATAATTTTATAAATATTAATCGTAACATTATATAATTTATATTATTAAATAAATATTTTAATTATATATATTTTAATTTTAATTGCATTATTATATAATATTTATAATTAAAGCTATTTAAAATTAAAGTTTAAAAGCTTTTAAAATAATTTACGTGTCATTTCTTTTAAGAATTATTATTTTAATAATATCGCATTTTAATAATACCTTATATTACCATATTCGAAAAGCGGTAAGTAATTATTATTAATTACATAACGTTTTAAGTTCTTTTTATAAAGCCATATATAATCGTAAATAACTTTAATAATATAAGGTTTATTTAATTAGGATTTATATCTTTTAGAAAAGCTAATTTAAGCGATTTCGGCAATATAAATTTTATCCTAATGTATGCCTTTTTAGGTGTAAAAATTAGCTAAAAAGGTAAGTGGTAATTAAAAAGCCTTATATTATATGGCTTTCTTAATAATATTACCTTATCACACTTATATACGTATGTATATATAAATTAAATAGCTAATTAAATTAAACTAATTAAATTAAACTAATTAAATTAAACTAATTAAATTAAATTAACTAGTTAAATTAAACCTATTATAGCTATTACAATAATTAATTAAAGTATACGTGACATAAGGCTTTTAGCTATTATTTACCTTTTTAATTAATTTGTACGCTTAAAAATAAGTACATTAAGATAAAATTTATATTTTTAAAATCGCCTTAACTAGCTCTTTTAAAGAATATAAATCTTAATTACTTAAATAACTTATTTCTAAAGTTATTCGCATTTAATTATCGTAACTATAATTTTAATTATAATTAATAATAATAGCTTACCGCTTTTTAATTTTAATAATATAAGGTATTATTAAAATGTATTATTATTAAAATAGTAATTTTCTTTTTTTTAATTACTTAAGTTTTTAAAGCTTTTAAAGCTTTTTTATAATATTTTTTTTAATAATTTTAAGTATTATTAAAAGTATTATATAATTTTTTAAAAAACCTTTTTAATTTAACCTTAAATAATTTTAGTTATAAATATTATATTATAATATAATTAAAGCTAAAATATATATAATTAAGTTATTTATTTTTTTATTTAAATTATATAACGTTATAACTAATATTTACGAAGTTATTTAAGTGTAAAATTAAAGCTTTACTTTTAAATTTTACTTATAACTTAATATAAAAAAAATATTATATAACTTATTTAATATTACTTATTAAAAATTAAAAAAAAACATAAAAATTATATATATATTAAATATATTTAACTTAATAAATAAATTAACTAAGCTTTTAAATAAAAGTAATTATAAATATTTTATAAAATTATTAAATATAAAAGATTTTAAGTAATTATTTTAAATAAAAAAATATATAAGTTATTAATATTATATAATAATAAATAATATATAAAGTAATAAAATATTATTAATAATAAAAATTAACTTTATATATAAATAAGTAAAGTTATATATATATTATAAATTTTTTATATAATAATAATAACATTTTTAACACTTAAGCTTTTAATTTTATTTTAATTTTTTTTATTTTATTTTATATTTTTAATTTTTAATTTTTAATTTTTTTTAATTTTTTTAATTTTACCTTTATAACATTTATTATATTTACTTATAACTTTTATTATAACTTTTATTATAATTTTTACTTATATTACGTTTTATTTTATTTAAATTCGTTTTAATTTATTATTATAAAAGTAATATTAATTAATATTTTTTATTTATTATTATTTTTTATCGTTAATATATTAAGCGAATTTTTACCTTTATTTTTAACATTTTTAAGTTTTTTATTTTTTAAATAATTAAATAATTATTTTATATATTAAAAAAATTCTTATATAAAATATTTTTTTTTATTTTATTATTATTTTTTAATATAACTTTTATAATTTTACTTTTTTTTTAATATTTAATTTTTTTTTATATAATAAATATATTATAAAGTGATAAAAAATTTAAATAAGTAAAAAATATTAATTAATATTACCTTTATAATAATAAGCTAAAGCAAACTTAAATAAAGTAAAGCGTAATATAAGTATTATATTATTATATTTTAAAATTTTCAAAGTAATTAATACTTAAGATTTCCGCGATAGGAAATTCTTAATAAGCTTCTTTAATTCGATATAATAGCCCTTGTAAAACTTAGGTATTTAACATAATAGCCCTTGTAAAACTCGGGTATATTAGCCGGGTTTATCGGCCTTTTAACCACGCATTCGTATCTTTTTATAGCTCGTAAACGGGCTGGAATGGACGAAAGTCACCGTGCTTTATTAATGGCAAGCTTGGCTTAATACTTATCCGGGGTTAACCTCTTTTCTATCTATCCTGGCGGAAATCTTAATAGACTTTGTGGCATCCCTTTACTCCGTTCTGGCGCTCGAATCAGGATGTCCTAATGATTAAAAAACCTTTTCTCGACCCTTACAGTCTTCCCTGGGTGTGGCTTGGCGTTTGCGGAGATGTATATTAATGACACCCAATTCGATAGTAGGCATATGTGTGTCCCGGCTATATATAAGAGTCGCTAGTGATGACTTACCATTTCTCTAGAATGATCGATTGAGTCTTGCTTTATGTTTGAATTCTACCAACCTGCGTAATCGATCGGACATTGGACAGATGGTTCTGAACATAATGACCTGGCTCATTTCCTTGGCAGTCCTCGTTGGTGGCATAGGGCAAACTTACGCCCAAACAAGCGTCACCGTCAAGGTTACATCTACGCTACAGCAGATAGATGGATTTGGTGTCTCGCAGGCATTCGGGCGTGCCGCCGAGTTTAGGGACATGCTGTCGGGAGATCCTCAGCAGCAGGGTCTTGACTACTTGTTTAACACTACCACTGGCGCGGGTCTCACAATAATTCGGAATCGGATCGGCTCAGGCACGACAAGTAGCGACAGCATTCTTCCGAAAAGTCCAGGTGGTCCAACTGCGGCTGCAAATTATAGTTTCGACGATGATGACAGAGGCCAGGTATGGTTCAGCCAACAAGCCATGAAGTATGGCGTCAAGACCATTTACGCAGACGCCTGGAGTGCGCCAGGCTTCATGAAGACGAACAACAACGAAAACAATGGTGGGTATCTGTGTGGGACACCGGGCCACACTTGTTCGTCAGGGGATTGGCGTCAGGCATATGCGGATTTCTTGGTTCAGTACGTGAAGTATTACAGCGCTCGAGGCATCCCTGTCACCCAGCTTGGTTTCCTTAATGAGCCAGATTATGTGTGAGTGCCGGTATCAGCATTAGACCGAGAAACTAAGACTCCCCCTAACTGACTTCTATAGGACGAGCTACTCCTCGATGCAGTCTGGCGCTAACGAAGCTGCATCCTTCATTCCCATTCTCTACGACACTCTCGAAAGGAATGGGCTGGGTAATGTATCATTGACTTGCTGTGACGCGAGTAAGTATATCGGTTTCTAAATTCATTCGTCAATTTCTAATCTTGCCGTGGATTCCATTCACTAACACCGTACAACATAGTGGGTTGGAACTCGCAAAAAAGTATCACCCAAGGTCTTGTATCGGCGGGTATGGAGAAATACTTGAAATATATTACAAGTCATATGTATTCGAGTGACCCGAATTCGGTCATGCCCACGAAACTTAAGACATGGCAAACCGAAGCGGCCGATCTCCAATCGCGTTGGTGTGCGACTTGGTATGGTAGCGGCGGTCAATGTGAAGGGTTTACTTGGGCCAACAAAATCCATAATGGCCTTGCCAACGCTAACCTATCCGCTTACATCTATTGTATGTAACTCCTTTGCTTGTTCTGGGAGCTAAGATTGCTTGATCAAACTTGAATGTGGAATCACCACTCCCAAGATAACATACCCAATACTCCTATAACCTTCCCGGAGGAGTTATTAACCGCCATATAGGGCAAGGCGTCGAGGTCAACCAATTCCAGGCATCTTCCTATCTCGTGGCGAGTGATGGAAAGACGCTGACTCCCTCGGGGCGTCTCTGGGCTTTCGCGATGGTGAGTAATATTGAAAGTTCTCTATTTTCTTCGTGGCCTGTCTTGGGTGATAGAAATCTCTAATTGGTATTAACGAGAACCCATTGTCCCCGAAATTAACATGCATAAGACTACTGAGCGTCTTTTCCAAGATGGTAATTACTAATTCTCGTTACTGCAGTGGTCACGATTCGTACGACCAGGGGCCTATCGTGTCAGCACGTCGGGTAGCGTCTCAAGCACTGGTATAACGGCGTTCAAGAACACAGATGGTTCCGTGGTCGTCGTTTTCCTCAACTCAGGTGGCTCGCAACAGAGTGTCAAGGTTTCGTTTAGCGATTTTACACCAGGAGCTGCCGAGGCCTATGTAACGGATAATACTCGATCTGTGGCCCCAGTAACAGCAACACTATCTGGTGGTGCAGTTACCGTCTCGGTCCCGTCTAGGGGTATGCTGACAGTCAGATTGACTGCCACGGCTTAGCACCCCAGCTTCGAGGGGGTATATTCATGTCTTCTCATCGCTGTGTCAACCAATGAAAGAGAATTTAAATCATCTCAATGCATTTAATGAAACAGAAAAGGGGGGTAAAGCGTGTGTTTTTTGCAATTGACCCCGGCGTTGCTATTAAACCAAGAATAGTGCTGGTTACAAGCTTCGCCAATAGAAGCTATATTTATGTCTCAACAACCAATCCGAAATAAACCTTAAGCACATTTAACCAAAGGGATACAATATAGTCCAAGGGGGAATGTAGTATCCGTAGTAAGGCCAACTAGAAGAGATAATCAAGACCTTGATACTGCTCCTTGGTGGAGAGTCTGGTAATTTCGTGTAAGTAGCAGACACTTGTCCTCGACTATGTAACAGCCTAACGAGTAGCTACGTGAGAAATCAAGAAATCCAGGGGAAAAAAAGGTTGAGGATATACATTCTCCTCTACCATCCCTCTATTTTAGATATCCACCCATGCGCAACGGCACGCTCGTTATCGCACCTGCTAGGCTTACTAAATGGAACCGATCGACTGGAATGCGTGGGAACCAGGGAAATATGAGAAGTGTTGAAGATACCCCAGAAAGACTGGTCAGTGCCACCTCCTTCACGGAGCCGCACTAAGCGGATTTGGGGATAGCGAAAAGGAAATTCCCGCAGTTCAGCTCTAGACTGGGACTGATGCATGATTGAGGCGTTCTTAGTAGCCGATGGCGCCCGGTCACGCGGTCTCGGTGTGCGAGAGATAGGTCCTGCACTTTCACGTTAAGATGGAGATATATTAGAATGAAAGCAAGAAGAAGCAAGAAGGAGCAAGAAGGATTGAACGACAGACAACTAGTTAACGCATTGGATAACATGATAGGAATATGACGACAATAGGAGCACGGGCTAGAATAGCAATTGGAGCATCTTACAGCCACTTCTGCGGCTTTTTTCAAGAAATATGCATTGAGCTGCAAGCTAGAAGCTGACGGCATTATTTTAGACCGCGGTTGCCTACTCTCCAATCCGCCCAAGTTATCAATCCGAGTCTTGGCCTGGCTGCCTTCAATGCCGCCCTGTCGTAGAGGCCACTAGCATACAATCGGTAATTGATTGTCCGTCTGGCTCGATATGCGAACCATTTCTATCAAAGTCGGGTAAGATAGGGTAAGATAGGGCGGCATAAACCAAGTCATTTGTGCGACCTTTGGGGATCGACTTGGTCGAAGGGACAGCCCTCCAGGGCGACGGCGTTCCCCTCCCCTAAGATGCTCAATAGCCAATGGGGTAAGTAGATCGACTTCAACCCTATACAGACTGGGCAACCACCAACTATGTCTATGGAAAGTAAAGCGGCGTCATGGAGGGTATAAGTCACGAGAAGCAGAGGCGTCCGTACAATCCATAACGAGAGTTGTCGTAAAGCGAATAGCGGTGACGCCCAAGTTCTTTACATCCTTCATTATATAATCCCAGACAGAAAAGAAAAGTACAAGATTCCCTGGTACTCATTAAGCATCAAATGCCATGAAAGCTCCCGGATCGTATACCCCGCCCTACCATACTATAAGTTCACGACGTTCCTCTCTCTGGCTCGCACGCTTTCCCCACTGGAACATTATAGTCACCGTCAATCTTATATCCCTTTGTGACCCGATGGGACTATATCTATTTTAAGTAGGTGCTTCATAACTTAGACTGGTTCTAGGTGTGGCTTACACATCTACACTTATATCTACACTTATAGGAGCACCTAAGTCTTCCTACCAAGTTAAGTCCTAAGTACTGGGCTTGAATATCGTTTCCTCGCTGGGCGAGTGTGATGAGCCGGAGCCACCCTAAAAATTGCCACAATGCCTGGAAATCACGGCGCCATTCATCTCAACGCACAACATAGGCCTCAAGCACCTCCAGGACATGTCCCTCTTCCTGGTCCTGGAGGCCGCCAAGCAGGTCTACCGCTGGCACCTATGCACCCACCACCGGCTGCCCCACGAACCGGATTCCCCGTGAATGCGGTGAGAGGGCCCTCCGTCCAGATATCGGATGTGAGCCGTGACCTCTTAACCATAGACGACATGAGGGATCAACTCACAGAATATGCCATTTACCGATTTGAGAAGATGCCGTTGCAAAATACATACGACGATGATGGCAGGTTGAAAGTGCCCACGTGGGAGAGGGCGATTCGAACTCGGGTGCCCGATATGGCCCCAAGGGATATCGCTCGACAGATCCAACACTTGAATAGAGACACGAGAAATCTTACTGAAAAGCAGAGGTCCCTAAGTCCTGTACTTCAGCGCCAGGTTGATGCTGCGCAAGAGCAGCTTGCCTTGGAAAATCCTGACCCGACGAACTACCATTGGGTCCTCGTCCAGCTAGATCATCAACTCCGTGAGATTGTTCCTTACGTCGTTGCAGCCGGAGGAAACCATTTACTGTCTAGGAGACGCCACGGTTCAAACAGGAGGCGATCATATTCACGAACTAGCCGGCATATGAGAAGAGCATACGAAAGGATTTCGCTAACAGCTTATTTTAAGCGAACGCCTAGACCAAATGTCGATATTGCCATGCTTTATGAAGCAAGGAGGCCACGAAGCAACCGTGTTATTCCCCCGCAACCGCAACCGCAACCACCACCGCAACCGCAGGTTCATCATCAACAGAATACACAGCCACGCCCTGGGATAGACCCACGAGGGCAACCGCCAGGCGCCGGTCCTAGAGGTGGCGCGCCACTTGGACCTAATGGAGGTCGTGGTCCGCCGCCTATACCACAACCCAATAAACTAGGACCAGGAAATGGAGGCAATCATGTCAACAGTGTCGGGGATGGTAACAGAGGCAAAAGCAAAGATGGTAGACGCAACCACAATAACACCGAAAGCGACTCGGAATACTCTGATTATTCATTATCGGATGAGTCAGTAGATACTCCGATGAGTCCTAATACTTCTCAATCGTCTGGGTCGCTAAACAGCGGTAGAAGCCGCGGTAGAGATCATGATGATCGATTACCGCCTCGAAATACGAGCACAAGACGGGTTTCCCCCAAACCCAAACAGTACATCAATCTCGAAAACGGACCAAGGATATCGCATACACCAGGGCCGCTGCCTCATCGACCAGTGGTGTCACCCATTGATATTGATAGGGTCAGAGACGATGCTTACCTCGCAGGCGCCCGCCACGAGAGGGAGAACGCACGAATCTCAGAACATCGACGGGCGTATCGCGAAGCTCGGCAGTTACGGCCGAGGCCGCGTGTTATTCCAGAGATGCGGTCACCAATTTTTCCGTATAGGAGGCATATGACTAATTCTGACCCCGAGGAACTTCGCCATCGAGGCGACTTTGACGATGAAATAAGGCGATTTGGTCGTCTCTCTTTTGATGACGAAGACATCTATGATCCTATATTACGGCGTGGAGATGCCCGTCGGAGAAGAGAGTACGAGTATCTGCTACAGAATGGATCAGTCTTGGACGACGATCCCTTTGACCGCGACGTGCACTCGTATTTAGGGCACAGCAGCAGGCAGTACCAAGAGCCCTATGTCATAGATGGATCCGAGAGTGACTACAGTTTGTCACCAAGGGGTAGCTATTAAGGTTCATGTTGTCTGCTGACTTGGCGTTGGTTGGCTTTGGTTGGCTTGTGGATTATCGAAATACACTCAAGGCTGGCATGAATATTTCAGGATACACCTGATAACGGCGTGCGGGATGCCCGTATATGAGATACATGTAATTTTACTTGATTTTATATATAATAAGAGTAGGTAATGTTGAATTATATATCCAGGACCAGGAGGTGATAAAGAACATTGAGTTGAAAAGGATGTACATGTACATATATGTACGGATGTTTACATGTATAGTAACACTTGACCGCAACGGCACATGTAATAATGTAATATTAAGATGTTGGGGAAGTGTAAAGTACACTGTACATGACGTAATATGTAGTTAGGCACCGTGGTAGAATGTACCAAGAACTTGATAAGTGCGGATGAGTGATTTCGTGGTGACGTTATAGCGGGGTTTTGCAGAAGCTTCTGAAGTCCGTTAATGGATGGAGGGGTTCGTTTAGGGGACACCCCGCCAAGTTTACCTTTTCTACCTATGGGATCTCATTAAGCAATAAATCACCCGTTTTTCTGGCTTGTATCAAAACTGCTAAGCTACTCCTCCCTTCTCCCGAGTTATTTTCTTATTCTTCATATTTAATCTACCTGTCACTTCGGACCTCGAATTGAAACATAACACTTTCTCAGTCAAGCTTGAGTCATATTATCTCATCATTCAACATGGCGCGCAAATTCTTCGTTGGCGGCAACTTCAAGATGTAAAGGCCCCCGCCCAATTTACATATGAGATATTCGTTTACTGCAAAATTCAGCGCAGAATACCACACAGGAGAGTCAGATCAAGATTACAGGGGCTAATATAGATTTTTGGCTGTATTTAGGAATGGGACTATCAAGTCCATCACCGAGATTGTCGAGAACCTGAACAAAGCCCAGCTGGATCCTAATGTTGGTGAGTAGCCCTGTTCTCGCCATTTTAACTGCCGTCCCCTTCAGCAGCAGTAAGGATGTGGCTCACCCATACCTCTTCCCCTTTATTAGAGGTCGTCATAGCTCCACCTGCCCTCTACCTCCTTCTTGTCCGCGAGCACGTAAGGAAGGAAATCGGCGTCGCCGCACAAAACGTCTTCGACAAGCCCAACGGTGCTTTTACTGGCGAAATCTCAGTCTCCCAGCTGAAGGACAGTGGAATCGACTGGGTCATTCTTGGCCACTCCGAACGACGGACTATCCTACGCGAGAGTGACGAGACTGTTGCCTCCAAGACCAAGTTCGCCACTGAGAATGGCGTTAGTGTCATTTGGTGCTGCGGCGAGTCCCTGGAGCAGCGAGAGGCTGGTAAGACCCTCGAGGTCATCGCTTCCCAACTCGCGGCTTTGAAAGCCCAGATCTCGGATTGGAGCCGGGTTGTTATTGCCTATGAGCCTATCTGGGCTATTGGAACTGGCAAGGTCGCTACCACTGAACAGGCCCAGGAGGTACACGCATCTATCCGCGCTTGGCTGGCTAAGGAGGTAAGCCAGTCTGTTGCCGACGAGACTAGAATCCTATACGGTGGCAGTGTCAGCGAGAAGAATTGCAAAGATCTTAGCAAGGAGAAGGATATCGACGGCTTCCTCGTTGGCGGTGCTAGTCTTAAGCCTGCATGTGAGTATCCCACTATCAATGTCTACCCTTTTTATCCATCGAACGAGACTGACGAAGGCTGTAGTTGTGGACATCATCAACTGCAAGGTGTGACCAACGGTGGATTCAGGGGATCTAAGAAATTAGTCAGAAACCCCTTCCAGTGAAGGGAACGGCAAGGTGAGGGGTTTAGGATGCGGAATCATGAAAACCCTATATTATGGCCTCCTCACTGCCCGTTATCCCAATTCAATGAAGTTGTAATATAAATGAGATTCATCATAAAGTCGAAAACACACTTGTAACCACGGAAACTGATGAGTAGAAGTTCGTTTGTTTGTTTCGTGATCGGTTCGTTGCTAGATGCTGTCCCTGGCCTGAGTCTCGTCTCGTGATATAATGCATCTTTACCCGTTTCATACATCATCTTCGTAGTTGTACAGGGATCATAACCTCCAGACCTCACCAAAATCTCCTTATACGCGCATTCCATTGCCGTGGTAAGGACTCCATACTCCCCTGACGCTTTCGTTGATACTTGTGATCGGCTTGTTGACTTTCTTAATCTTCTCCCCGCTTGCATCCCGTAGTAATTCCACCTTCTTCAGTATCTGGAGTGAGTCCATGTTTTTTACGCATATGGACTTCTGCTTGCCATTGATGTAGTGGCCAATGAGCACAGGGTGTTTTCGCGGCCGGGGAGATACGGCGAATTCAATCTGGGGGTGTTTGGAGGCGAATTTAGATAGCTGTGATTTAATGAATGAGCTTTGACAAATGCGTGGTTAGAGTCATGGTTCCCGAGGTTAAAAAGTATTGGTTCGCTTTGCTCTTACTTCATTCCTCTGGAGCTACCGGAATAGTCGCAATAATGGACGTCTATCTTTCTGCATTGCAAGATGAAGGCACCGATGCCGTTCTAAGAACCTGTCAGCTTTCTTTTAACATAGCAGGACCTGTTATTCACAGATGATATTTACCTGCCCAACAGACACTTTTTCTAAAGCCTTGATTGTCATTGTTGATGGGATTAACTTGACGACAACTTTCTGTTAATCAGTTGTGACTTTTTTAATAGAAGAAAAAGATAATGATCGATTACCTAACAATGTTGGAGTTCATCCAACATTCGTCCAACATTAAAGGCACGCTAACCCGGTACGTACCGCGTACAGTGTGTAAATTACGCACTAGCCCGGCTATAAATCGGTTAATCTTTATAGGTACATGCTTGCCTATACTGGGGTACCAATTGTGCTTACAAATATGTACCTCGAGGAAAGTACTTTGTATCTGTCCAGTTTAAATCGAAATTTGGATGGAGCGCTGGAGCTTCCACGCAATTTCCTCGACTTCCTCCATCGACGCGAAACATCATCGTTCTTGTTTTTTTTTCCTTTCTTTCTTTCATCAATCAATGAACCTCTCCCTCTCCTTTCACGTCGTTCCTTGTTTCGCCATTTCACGATCCACCGACATTAACTATTTAATCATTCTGTCGTGTCTTTTCCATACAAACCAGACAAAAACGCGATAATGACAGACAAACTACCACCCAATCTACTCGCGCTCTTCGCGCCGCGGCCTCCTTTGCGATGGGTGCCTGCACCTGACTTCCCTCCTGAGCAGCGCAAGACCCATCCTATTACCGGCGTGGCTGAATATCTCCCTGCCCTTGCTGATTACAAGGATAACGATGGATATCAACCAACCGAGAGCTGGCTGCAGATGCGCGACAGAAAAAAGCTAGAGAAGAAGGCCCGACAGGAGAAAATCCTAAATGAAGCACCGTTACACTGTTCGTAATAATCTATACCGCATCAACTTAGAGAATACAATTAACTGGCATTTTATAGACAAACCTGCTGAAGACCCCAACATTCGTGGCGATCCGTTTAAGACTTTAATTGTCGCGCGACTCAGCTATGACGCGAACGAGCATGACCTCGAGAAGGAATTTGGGCGCTTCGGACCCATCGAACGCGTATGTGATAACTGATACCTTTCCCGCTTTCTTAGCGCCTTACAATTTATTCTGACGCCCTTTTAGATTCGTATTGTAACAGATACCCATGCTCACGAGAAGCCGAACAAGAAGAAGAAACCTCATAGAGGATATGCTTTTGTTGTTTTTGAACGTGAGAAAGACATGAGAGGTAATACTGCCATTGATTTTTCCCAGATTTTCCACCTCGGTCCCGTCGGATTTGCTTTATCCATGTCTCTCACTCGAGATTTGGCCCTCAAGCTTGCCGATCTCTTCCTCCCTTTCTCTTTCCCTTTTCTATTCCTGTCGAGATAAAGGTATGAGATATTGGTAAGGCTTTACTGACAAATGCGCGTTGCTGCGCACGTGTGACTAGCTGCTCTAGATGGTTGCGATGGCATCCGCATCAGGGACCGCCGAATCAAGGTAGACGTCGAAAGAGGCCGAACAGTTAAGGGCTGGAAGCCTCGTCGCTTTGGTGGCGGTCTAGGTGGTCGAGGTTACTCCAAGGCCGCCCCTCCCCAGCCTAGAGGACCCGGGTTCGGAGGCGGCTTTGGAGGACGTGACGCTTTTCGCGGAGGTTTCCAAGGTCGCGGAAGAGGAGGTTTCATGGGTGGTCGTGACCGCGGGTTTCGCGGAGGCGGAGGAGGTGGTGGTGGCGGCGGCGGAGGAGACTTTGGCTCCGGCCGCGATCGTGGCTTTGGTCCGCAGAACGGTTATAACCCGCCTCCCAACGCGCCGGCTGGTCCAAACTGGGGTGGACGTCGTGGATTTGGCGGAAATGACCGTGACCGCAGCGGACCAGGCGGTGGTGGGTATGACTCGCGCAACGGCAGTCGCTCATATGATGATAGATCAGGCGGACATCGTGACGGAGGCAGATTCGGCGGCGACCGCGACCGCCGTAGCGGTGCTAATTTCGAGCCGGTACGTGGCGGACGAGAGTATCGCGAGTACGACCGACCGAGAGAAGAAGAGAGCCGGAAAAGGGGCTACGAAGGCAGTTACGAGGATCCGCGTAAGCTCCGACGGTACTAAGCCAACCGACTTCTTATCGAGACAAGAGTCGTTTTTTGTCTTGGTGGGTATCTTCTGTCTTCCGTACTTCTGCATCATCCCGACTTTTCCTTCTGCCTTTCGACACCAAGGGTAAGCGAGGGTAAGATCGTTTGAGAGCGACCGAATGGACAACAATTGCTACTACTGCCACTACAAAACCAGCCAGCGATTACTTAAAGGTAAACGAGACGCCAGCATTCTACTCAGTCTGCCGGGTTCCGGGTCCACCAACTCTCCCTTTTCCAGGTGTGGTTAACATGTTAATGTCCATTTTATCTCATCGATCACCACACCCCTCACTGCTATCAGAATTGGAGAGGTAATACTATTTTCTTATACGCACACACCACGCACACACATACACATACCCTCACATGTACTCTATAATGATCGTAGGGAATAATTGCGAAGTCTAGCCCAAGTCACAAGTAATAGATGGCGAATGCTCTTTCTCCAGGTAAGGTCGGAGGTGAGAGATTATGAGAAGATAGGCCTACTGACCGGAATATTTATTCTGGGAAAGGGAAAGGGAAAGGGAAAGGGAAGAGGTGGTAGGTGGATAAAAAGCAACAAACGCGTCAACGAGTTTTCCGCATGTAGTATGGCAAAAAGTGTCGAATCGTTGGATAGTCATGAGAGATATCTAACGTCATAGCCGCCTTCTTTGGCGGCTACTCCTGCTTATCTACAATGAAGCCTGATGCCACCATGAAAGAAAAGAAAACCTCAAAATGAAACACCAAATCCCCTTTTGCCTCTACCGAAAACGCCAACAACCATGGTATCGCCGTGAATGCACATACGAGTTATATACGAAGACGGGGAATAGAGAGAGAGAGAGAGGAGCGGGTAGAGTTTTAATCGCTTCTCTCGTTATCCTCCTCGACGCCATTCATTGCCTCCATGTCCACCGGCGTGACTTTCGTAGTGGCGGCGCTCCAGTACGCGACAACCTTGATCTTGAACTCGCTTAGGCAGACGCTGAATAGCTTCAGTAATCTTGTCTGGCGCGAATCCAGCACGTCGCCCTCCTTGCACACGACGTAACCCCCGGCTTCCTGAGGTCCCTCGGGGCCTTCTTCGAGAACGACCCTGCCCTTGACCATGCGCACGGGCACGCCTAGACGGCGCAGCTCGGGCTCTAGTGTGTGGCCGATAGGCACGTCGTGCTCCGCGGGCACCTCACCTCCGGTCGCATACACAGTACCGTAGGGGACGACGAAGTCTCTCGAGGCGACGGTGCCGGCGCGCGCAAAGTCGACTTTGTCCTGAGAAATAGAGTCGAGTTCGGGAAGCAGTTGGTCGGGGTTGCGATTGGTGAAGAGCAAGCCGACAGTGCCGTGCAAGTAGGGAGAGAGCTGGTAGATATTGTCGGCGTAACTGTCTTCGGGGCTGTGGCCGAGAGCCCGGGCCATGAGTTTGGTCTTGCCGAAGAAGAGCCTGTGATTTGAATGCGTGATGATTAGGAATTCTGTATAATATTTCTTTATTTTGTTGATTTTTGTATATGTGTAGATAGGGAAATACATACCGGCTGTCAGATAATTCCTGTCTTACAT
Source organism: Hypoxylon sp. EC38 (assembly GCA_002120335.1). Taxonomy (NCBI): domain Eukaryota; kingdom Fungi; phylum Ascomycota; class Sordariomycetes; order Xylariales; family Hypoxylaceae; genus Hypoxylon; species Hypoxylon sp. EC38. The sequence continues at coordinate 438,202 of KZ111249.1, read as the reverse complement.
CCTTTAGATATGTGTTGCGCATGTTGTCGACGCTGAAGACGAAACAGTGCTGGTACTGCGGGATGCATTCTCGGATGTTTTCGAATAGGCGGTCCTTGTGTTCTCGGGTCTTCTTGTTGACCTGGGTCATATGGACGACTTTGGATCGCTTTGACTTAGGCATTGTGGCTTATTGTTATTGTCCCTTTTTTTTTTCTGATCCCTTGATAGTTTTGTAAGTAGTGGTACCAGTCTTGTATTGACTTGACTTGGGTGGGAATACTGGTATTATAGGTATGTCAGTACATGTAATTCCTGAACTTTTTTTTTTCTTTTTCTGTTAGATAAAAATTCCAATCGATTAGCCGATGGTCTGGCTGTTGCCCCGCTGAAGCTTGGTACAGTACATACAAAGGGTCTTACGCTAATGTGACCCCAATAACCAATCAGCATTTACAGGAAACTCCTCGGGTCCAAGGAAAACCCGATGGATTGTTATCGATAATTTACAGCTGACCGAGTAAAGCATTTGACAAGCCAACATTGAATCACTCACTCACCCGCTCACCAATTTTTAATATCTTGTCTTCATCAACCCTCACTCCATTCTAAACATACGGTGAAAATGGACGGGTAAGTCTATCGCCAACAAATATCAGCCTCGGTGAAGGAAACTCGAGAATATATAATTAATCGGGCCTGGCCTTAATAGATTGACCGCAGCTGAGACGCGCGAGCTGGAGCAGCGCATGCAGAAGCAGCAGATGAAGGTCTTCTTCGGTGTATGTAGAGACCAAACCC
>KZ111249.1:409479-437322 GCA_002120335.1 Hypoxylon sp. EC38 | reverse complement strand
CTACTACATACTATTATAATATAAAATAGTATATCGGTCATCTGCCAGACAGCTAACGAAAATGGGACAAACAGCTCTTCAGCAATCTGGTCGACCACTGCTTCATGTCCTGCATTGACGACTTTACTACCAAATCGCTAACGGGGCGTGAGTCCGGCTGCGTGACACGCTGCGTTCAGAAACACATGGCTCTCTCACAACGATTAAGCGAACGTTTCCAAGAGCACAATGCCCAGATGACACAGCAGCAGCAACAACAACAGGGAGGGTTTCGATAACTTAGTCCCTTCTCGAAGAAGGAATATATCTTCTCTAAGAGGGCGGCTATACATTAGACTCTCAGAACAGCTTCGGGGACTCGGCGTCAATGGGATCAGCTGGGACTAAATACGTGTATGCGTATTCAAATGGAATAATATGGAAAACGCCAGATAAGGTCTTCAGAACCGTACGGGCTTGGGTGCTATATTTTCAGTTGGCGCTGACTTGGAGGCGAGGAATAATAGCCTTACTGTAACAATAGGAACTATATAGAGAGCCCCCGTCTGAGGACATTGGGGTAGAAATGAGCCCCAAAGCTAAGCCACAAATATTACCAATTTCAACTCCTTAAACAAGCACTGGAGTGTGATGTGGCTCTATCAATCTTCGAGATATTCTTGTTCACAGATTGGGAAGGCTTAGTTTAAAAGCAGTGTCGCACCGAATCTCTCCATAAGGTCGAACCAACGACAACTAAAGCAGATAAAGGGGTCAAAAGACCAGTGTACAACTACAAGAACCGACTAATTCTCATTAATAGTCTGCATGTATCCTAATTGCCGTGCTCATTCTTCCACACCTAATTCGAGCACAAGGCGCACAAGCTCCAACTGCTCGAGCACCTTCTCCTCAAGCTTGTTCTCGTATGACTTGTGTTTAGTCATATCGGATGGTGGCATGCTCCTCCATTCCGCCTCGCGCGGCCCCAAGGTCACCAGCCTCTCCTTGAGGAGCTTGCGACGGTCTATCCAGAACTCAACGCTCTCCGTCAGTCCTGCGGCATCCCATTCAACTACAGGGATATCCCTCGCGTTGTTAGCGCGTAGGGCATCTAGAATGCGCGTCATAAGTGCCAATGAGTGTATCTCGGATACCGATAAAAGTGTGATATAGTCACGGTCATTGCGATCCCGCCTGTGGCTGTCGTCAGGAGGCTCGAACCGGTCAACGCTAGCTCGCATAAGATTTGGAAATTGGTTGAGTACGTAGGCGACTTCGGGAGCAATCGTAGTACCCAATGCCATCAAGATGTTGAGGAGCAAAGGAACGATGCCCTTGGCCCATATACTGTAGCAACGTTGTAATCCGATAGACTCGGCAAAAGGCTTCACGTTCGACCGGCGTAGGTACGTGGCCAAGTTGGCTGATGTGATATGGTTGAGCAAGCCGTCACAAGCCAGTTGTTCTGCTACTAACGACATTCTGGACAGCTCTAGAAGGAAAAGGAGTGACAGTTCGCCATATATGGGATCCCCTTGGTCAGCCAACTTATCTGCCCATGAATATAACGACACTGCAGCCTGCACGGCGTCATGAGTTGCTAGAATGTTGAGAAGCTGTGTTTGGTTTTGTTCCATCCCTGGAATGCACAGGCAGGCTTGCAGGATAGCATTGAGAAGCGCAATGTCGCTCGGTAATATAGATGACTGAGAATCGTGAACCAAGGAAACTAGAGTTCGGAATCCTTTGGCCACCACCATATCGAGTATACTAAGAACGGTCTGAGAAACTGTGGCGGCAGTTAGGCCGGCCCCGTGTGCGTCAGGCGATGCGTTTGCCAACGATCGAGCCTGGGCCCGCAGTGTGACGTAGAGGAGTTTGAGAAGCGTCCGATAAAGAGATATATTCTCTGGTGTATATGGCTCCTGAACGCTACTAACTGTTGCCCACAGGGCCATTAAAAGCTGGGTAATGTCACCAGGAGAAGGACCGCTATCGACGACTCTCTGTACTAATACGAGCGCAAGATTGACCCGTGACTCAGCCAGCCGCTCGAAGACTTGATCGTGACTCTGAGTCTCCTCGTTTGCTTCTAAGCATTGCCGGGCAACCTGCAAAGAATGCTTTTTCAATGTCTCGTTACTTGGTAAACAAGTGCTTAGTTCAAGGAGTAAGAACTCCCAGGCATGATAGAGGGACTATTACACATATATTAGCAACAGATCAACCCAAGTAGCGTTCAACACTTACGATTTGGGCGTCGACTAATGACAGATTAGTATTGGCTTTTTCCATCTCGCTTCTAAATCCATTATTCCGAGGGCCAATCCAGCCCGGGTCGAAACTGAGTATCTTGTCCGCGAAGGTTAAGGCGTAGTAAAAATCAACTCCCAGAGACCGAGGTTCGAGTAACGTCCGTTTGAAATTATCGAGGGTCCACCCAGTATACTGGTTGCTGAAATTCCGAGCGAAATTGACATGAAGGCCCCTGTTATAACCGGATACTGCTACGCCGTCTCGTAAATAGTAATCTAGATCGCGGGTCAACTCGTTGGCGAATGTATCCGCTTTCCCAATCTGCCGAAGATGGAAGAGCTGCATGGCAAATATTTCGGCAATATAAGCAGCGATCCGAGCCTCGTTGCAGGCTTGCACCGCATTGGATTTAGAAGTGATTGCGGAGGGTTTCAACTCCCGGACAAATCTTCGAAGCTCAGTTAAAAAATTAGTGTTCTTTTGCAGCGTGAAAATGGTCCACGGCCAGAAATTTTGGGCCGAAGTGATGAAGTCCAAAATTGAGAGCGCTTCAGATTCTTCAATCTTAGATATTGACGCGAGCCTGTTGAGGGCAGAAGCGAGAACTGAACTTGAGGACGCTTCGGTAGGCTTGCTATTGCCGTTCTTTGCGTCACGAGGTGTTTTCCCCGTGAGAAGACAGTTTGCCATCCATTGCTGTCTGTTTCTGACAATGGTCGAAAAGAACCGCCAGATAGTGTTGACTTCCTGTGCCTGATTAAAAGGTCTATCCAGTGTTGACAGAAGCTGAAGAAATGAACGAGATGTCTGAGGGCCAAGATATCCAAGTAACGAAGGGGGTTCTCCGGTACTTTTACCGGCGCTTATCACTAATGCCTCCAGGAGCTCGATGGCTGGGCCTCTAAAGGCGTCATGGCAGGCACAAACACGGGCAATAAATGGCGTTGCCTTAAACAACTGATGATCAACCGTAGCTGAAGGCTGGTCTAGGTAGTTTGATATTCTCACTAGACTTCTCGCAATCCCGAGTACGGCTTGGGTCTGAGCGCAAAAAGCCTCAGTCCTTTTGGCATATACAGTACAACCAAAAGGTTGCGTTGCAGCTACCAGCGTCACAAGAAGCGGCTGGATCCGGAGACTTCCAGCTGACGGGGCCAGAAAACTGTCTATAACGTATTTAGCTGCCGGTTCCAGGGCCGACATCAAGAACGTCTTCGATTTTACGTCATCCAAGCTAAATGTGTATAAGATGACATTGTCCATGATTGGCACCACGTCACGCACTAGGACCATGCGATCTAGATCGGACGAAAACCTCCACGTAGACAAGCTCTCCAAAACGTCCATCGCAGCACGTACGATAGACAAGGAGATCTGCGTGACTATCTTGTCCGAAACTCCAAGCCAGACGTCATAGTTTTGTTTTTGCCGGTTATTTGTTTTCATGGTTGTCTTTCGTCGTACCGAACTGCTCATGGCGCTATCAATCAGGCTGGAGAAGACACGCACAGCGGACGTCAGGAATTCAAATCGAACGTCCGATAAGTCAAGGTTTCCAACCAGCCTAGCCAGTTGACCTCCCTGACCTTGATTGCCGAGAATTGCACATCGTGACATGTATGACCAGACTCTCCCTGGGCATATCGGCAGAATGGCGTGCAAAAATTGTAGACAAGCTACTAAGGCGGTCAGTCCCTGGCTCTCCGGCTCGCGGTCTAGCAGACTGTCCAGTGTATCGCAGACGACTGATATGATATCTTTGGTCCGCGGTAACGCTCGGCTAGCTTCACCTACGATAGCCAACGCGGTTTCTGAGAGCTCAGTAGACTTTTCACCCGATACATCGGTTCTGATGCACTCCATACGAACAAGTGTTGCAAGCAACGAAATAGCCTCTGCAGTCTCTTCTGTGCTGAGTTCTCCAAGCTCTAAGTTATACTTGTTCGCAACAAGGTTGGCATCTAGTCTCTTCCCAAGCAAAGCTAGGGCTGAGTGTTCGTACTCCACTCGCACGATTCTCCCTTCATCCGCAATAAAACGGCCATAAGTACCCGCAGGAATTATGAATGATTCTTCTTCCGCTGTCATTCGCTTCCGGTCTTGTACTGGCTGGAGAAGGGGTAGATTTTCTAGAAACTGAAACCCGTTCGAATTGTCCTCTTCGTAAGCTAGCTGGTAGTCGTTGAATTGGTCCGGCAGTGTAAATGTAAGAGCGGGCGTTTTTTGAAGGAGCCTAAAGATGAGTTCATGATTGCTCTCTTGTGTGAGATTCGGGGAACAATATAGAATTCTGCATAAAGCGAGGAACGGGGTGAATTCGTATGGGAAGCGGCTCAATGCCTGGTGGAAATAGCTCTCGACGATTATTTCGTCCTGTAAAGCCAGGCTGAGGATATCTTGGTCCACAGGGGTATTACTAGGTCGCGACAAATCCCAATACCCCTGACCACCAGACAACACTGCTAGGAGGGAGTAAACGGGCTCCGCCTTATACCCCACGAAGGGATAGGTGACTTTAAGTAGGTCTAAAAATGCTACCCTCATGCGCGAACCTATCGACGCAGGGAAGATGGCACCATCCGAGGCTCCAAGATATGATGACATTGTAGCAATGACATCGTAGACACGAGCTGTATCCGTAACCACCATAGCAAGATGTTGGACGCGCCTAAAGTCCCGATCTAAACTCTTGTTGATAAGAAAGTCATCGTATCTCCGTTTATCAATAGTGGTAATACTCCCAGCGGAGTTTCTCCTGCCTAAACTTGGGATCATTTGCGTAGACGAATCGTAATTTTCAACTGCTTTTTCGTTCTGGATAGCATCGCGCCTCTCTGCCCGTTCCTGGTACGATGAAAACATGGCATGCACAACAGGAACCCAAGCGAACAACACTGGGACCGCGTAAGAGGAACCAATGTCAATCGCATGTTCGAGGACGTCATGAATGTGTTCGAGGACATTCGAGGTTGCAAGGTATTCATCATCCGTATTCAAGTCTACCTCTCCCTCGAAAAAGGCCATCATCCTTGGTAGATTAAGGACTGATAATGAAATCACACAGACGAGGCATTGCAACGGAGCCATCAGCTCTGCTATGCTATCCGAGAACTACATGCGACGTTAGCTAGGATATCGATTTCGGGTTGACTTCGTCGGGGCAACTTACCCCCTGCAGCTGGTCCAAAAAGCTGAATGCGCTAACTAAAGAAAACCATTGTTGGGCAACTTGGGCTGAGACAAAGACTTCGCTTGACAGGTCCAACAACTGAAATACTACGACCATTCTATGAAGCGCTTCGGTGAGCCATGTTTGGATCCACAGCACACTGAGCTCTTCTGTCTTTAAATCTTTATCCTCCACCATAGTGTCGATGGGAGCCTGAGAGCGTGAGATCGAGTCCGGTATCAAATTCAGATATTGGGTAATGAGCGCGTGGAAGGTTTTCGTGGGTGTGTCGCCAGGAGACTTCTGAGGCTGCTTTGGGGACATGCCATATGCTTCCAGGTAGGACTTCCTAATTTCTCTAGATGCATCGGTAGTTGGTGAAGTTGGCAGACTTCCCTGCAACATCAACGTGAATATGTAGTCATTTGTGGCAGCATAGTAACGGCATTCGTCAAGGTAAGTCTGGAATATACGCCGCTTTCTGCTGATGGCTTTCTCGAAGTCTGCCTGTATTTCAGCTGCATCGATAGTAGCCCCGATCTTGAACCCGGGGAGTATGTTGGTGGTTTGCGCATTCGCGGCACCGGCAGCTTCCCGCAGGTTCGCGACATCCTGGTTGGAAATAGGACCAAGAAGTTGGCTTTGGGGACGCGACTGGAACTCAATGACAATGATTCGAAGAGCAGCGATTTCGTTTATACGGGCTTTCTTGCTCAACCAAAGCGCATCTTCCTTGATCACGTTGATATCGTATTTATCGTTCGAAGTTGGCGTAACTTGAATTGCAGCAGTTTTCTTAACAAATGCTGCATGATGAGGGTTCTTGTCGCCTGGTGGATCGAAAGCTGAGCCGGGTTTGGTGAAGAACGACTGGACTAGAGGATCGGTCAGGTAGTCAATGACAGCGCGGCTACTCTGTCGATGACCGGAAGGGTCCGTAAAGGCCGAAGCTACAAGCTTCCACGATCTAAAGAGAGCAGAGGGTAGAGTTAGCCTTCTCAACACGTCCCAAGTTTCGTATTAAACAAGAATTGATGCACGTACAGAACGACGGTTTCGCCCTTTAGAGAAGGTTCTAATGGAGGCAGATAAACGTCGTCGGATAGTGGTTCTGCCATTGCTGCAGTTACTAGCAGACAATGCGCAGTTGGTTGTTCATGGAATGCATGTGAAGTGGTGCAAGTAAGGTAGCGAGCGGTTCCTGTTGCGACGCGCCTTAAGAGAATCAAATACTGAAGTTCGCAGGTTGACCGTTACCAGAGCTTCGATAAACTAAAAAAGAATGTTTGGTAATTATCAGAGCTCCAATGAGGATAAACCGTTTAAAGTTAGCGTCCCTAACGAAAGTTCGGCGTGGAATGTGGAGGTACATGTACTGTAAGAACATTAACAGACAAAGCCACCCGGATGTGGCAGGTACTTTCACCTATGTAGGTATCGATAACAATTAGCCTCAGCCTTAAATTGGATTGTACCTCACTAAATGGAAATGGAACCCACCAGCCCGCATCAAGTACCTACACTATTGGAGGGGTCGTATCTACCTCTCTCTCTCTCTTTTTTTTTCCCCAAGGTGCGCCGCCTCCGATGCCCGGAAATAAATGAAAGATTGTTTGTAGCTTACATGTACTCACTCATAAACCCCGAATTGGGAGGCGGGAAGAGTTAGTTGGCAAGAGTAAGATTCTCGTCCGTAGTCGCACAATCACTTATTTCCATGTTAAGTCCTTTTCTTTTCGTCCAGGTTGGTCAATGATATATAAGAGCAACGCTTTAGTTCTCGATGTTATAAGAATCAACAAGATACCATCACCTTGACCACAACTGGCAGAAGAGTCATCTATCAGCTACTACCCTCCTCTCGCACTATTATAAGATATAGCAGCAAGAAAGGGAGAGATTGAATAAATTATGGCTTCAACCCTAGATATCATTGACCACTCTCCTCACCATCCCGACCCCTCGCCTCCCGTGCCCACGGCCTCGAACCTGATCCTCATAGACAACTATGACTCCTTTACTTGGAACGTCTACCAGTACCTTGTCCTCGAGGGCGCCACAGTCAACGTATACCGGAACGACCAGATCACACTCGACGAGCTAATTGCCAAGAAGCCCACCCAGCTTGTCATCAGTCCGGGGCCCGGCCATCCCATTAGTGACTCAGGCATAAGTCGAGATGCTATAAGGCACTTTGCCGGCAAGATTCCCATATTTGGTGTCTGTATGGGCCAGTAAGTCTAGAGTAGACACCTTTAACATCATGAAGTGTACCCATTGTCTAACTCAATCGTCTACAGGCAATGCATTTTCGACGTCTACGGAGGTGACGTGAGCTCCGCCGGAGAGATCCTCCACGGAAAAACCTCACCATTGGCCCATGACTCTAAGGGTGTCTATGCCGGTATGGCCCAAGGTCTTCCGGTTACAAGGTATCATTCCCTTGCGGGGACGCATGTCACCCTGCCCGAATGTCTCGAGGTTACCTCCTGGATACCTAAGGACGACGGCTCGAAGGGTGTCATAATGGGTGTGCGCCACAAGGAGTACACAATCGAAGGTGTCCAGTTTCACCCCGAGAGTATCCTGTCGCAGGACGGCCGCGCTATGATCAAGAACTTCCTACATATGCAAGGGGGCACCTGGGCCGAGAACGAGAGGCTACATAAAGAAGCGACAGCGAAGAACGGCGTAGAGAAGACACCCTTGCCAACGGCTCCGAAAAAGAATAACATCCTACAGCAAATATACACCCGCCGAAAAGAAGCTGTGGCAGCCCAGAAGCAAATACCATCCCAGCGCCCACGAGATTTCGAGGTGGCCTACGAGCTTAACGCTGCCCCACCTCAAATCTCTTTCGTCGACCGCCTGCGTCAAAGCCCCTTCGACGTCTCCCTAATGGCCGAGATTAAGCGCGGCTCACCGTCGAAAGGGATCTTCGCCCTCGATATCGACGCTCCATCGCAGGCGAAGAAATATGCTCTAGCAGGCGCCAGTGTCATCTCCGTTCTCACGGAACCGGACTGGTTTAAAGGCAGCATAGAGGACCTACGCGCTGTGCGGCAAGTACTAGATTCTATGCCCAATCGGCCGGCGATTCTACGCAAGGAGTTCATCTTCGACGAGTACCAAATTCTAGAAGCACGGCTAGCCGGCGCCGATACTGTGCTCCTCATCGTCAAGATGCTAGACGTAGACCTACTCACTCGCCTATACAAGTACTCTCTATCCCTGGGAATGGAGCCGCTAGTTGAGGTACAGAATGCGGAGGAAATGGCGACAGCGGTAAGGCTTGGCTCCAAGGTCATTGGTGTGAATAACCGTAACCTCGAGTCCTTCGAAGTAGACCTTAGCACCACCAGTCGGCTGCGCAGTCTCGTGCCCAAGGAAACCATTATCTGCGCGCTTAGTGGCATCAACACACACGAAGACGTGCTAGCAAACCACGAGGACGGCGTCAACGCCATCCTCGTTGGCGAAGCCATCATGCGCGCCCCCGACGCCTCGCAGTTCATCCGACAGCTCTGCGCGGGCCGCACTACCAGCGCCCAGCAGAAACCCGAATCTGACCCTCTTCTCGTTAAGATATGTGGAACACGTACTCCCGAAGCTGCACTCGCAGCTGCTGAGGCGGGTGCGGACCTAATCGGCATGATCCTAGTACCGGGACGGAAGCGCACAGTAAGCGACGAGGCAGCAAAAGCCATCTCCAAAGCCATCCATACCTTCTCCCGACCCGCCTCCTCCACTATAACCTCTCCATCAGCCGTTCCTAACATCCCCACCAACTCTGCGAGCGACTTCTTCGCCGCGGCACCGCTCAAGCTCACATCGCCTAACCGGTCCCGCCCCCTCCTCGTGGGCGTATTCCAGAACCAGCCCCTTGACGAAATACTCTCGCTCCAAAAGCGCTACAATCTCGACATCGTACAGCTTCACGGGGGCGAGCCTGTAGAATGGGCGCGCGTAATCCCTGTTTCCGTGCTACGGCGCTTTGGCCCCGGCGAGCCGGGGATCGGCGCAAGGGGTTACCACGCATTACCCCTATTCGACTCAGGCTCCGGGTCGGGGCAGTTGCTGGACGCGGTGGACGTCAAAGCCGCGCTTGAGCGAGACAAGGAGCTGCGCATAATCTTGGCAGGCGGTCTAGCACCGGATAACGTGGCAAGCGTGGTGAAAGCCACGGGCGAAGATGGTGCTAGGATTCTAGGAGTCGACGTGAGCAGTGGCGTCGAGGGCAGCGATGGCCAGCAGAGTTTGGAGCGAATACGGGATTTTATCAAAGCAGCAAAGGCAATTAGATAGAAACCGTACAATCACCATGACGAGACGAGACGAGGAAGAAAGAGAGAGATGGATTATTGAATTCAAAGCAATGCATTTGATATTATCATTTGAAAGCCTCCACGTAAACTCATTACTTCATAAGAAATACAGATGTACCTCGTTCACTGCGAGATCCAAGGGGACCTTATTTTATATAACCCATGAAATGTTATCCACCTGTCGTAGACTATCACCATATAGCAATTTAGCAAGATGTCAACTGTGCCTCGTTCATTGTAGGACCCAAGCGACTCCCTACCATACTAAACTCAACGTCTCGTGCATTCATTTACGTATCGTGGCTCACCGCCTATAACCTCATCTCGAGAAGACCGAAAAGGAACAAATCCACCGCAATAAATTCATCACGAAATGCCCCTCTCACTACCCTAACGGAACCGACCTCTATTGCGTCCTGTTGTAGTCTTGTTGCGGGCTTCCTCGAGAGTATTCTTGAAGTCGCGGTAGAGGGATGCAATAATATTTTTCTCGCGCCAGCCGTCAGTGATTTTGTTGGCAAGGTCGCGGCGCTTCCTAGCCTTCATACTTTCACGCTCCTTAAGCTTCTTCGCATCCATCCACCCGTCCTGTTCAAGGTGATCCTCAACCCACTCCTTTAGTGCATGCTTCCAATGAATCAGACCGTGCGCAGTCTCGGCATTTCCGCAGCACACGACACCGACATGCCATGCTCTCGTCTCGGGAGGTAGGGCCATGCCCTGGGAGTCAACAGATCTGCGGCCACTCTCACCACTACCATTATCTTCCGAGTCCGAGTCCGAGTCCGAGTCTGATGAGTCTGACTCGACTTCAACTAGAGTGTCCTTATAGTAGGGATGGCCCCGGAAGAAGATCTTGAACGTAGCCGGGTGGCTGCTCCGACCGCAAGCTTCACAAGTATCGTGCAGCCCGCTACCTCTTTCACTTCGGTCCATCTCGTATGCATCCATCTTAGGTCTACCTTTCAACGCGCGATAGAATTCCGATTTCCAAGCAGAGGAAGCAAACTTGGATGATGCGAGCGTCCGTACTTCATCGTCAAGTTTACGCCATGCGTTAGAGTATACGGGATCTTTTCGTTCAAATGCAGGATTGATTCTGTTGTGGACAAGCCACTCAATGACATATGGAAATTGTTGTTTCAGAGGCCTGTGTGCCTGTGCCGTGAACTCAAGAGGGATGTCAAGGTTAGCAGGAGCTCCTATAGGAGCATCGTCATCATCGATCACAAAATCGTCTAGTTCATCATCACTCTCTTGAAGCTTGGTCTGTTTTTCCTTTCCTGAGAGCTGACGAGTAGGCGCGTTCACTCCCTCCTCATCTGGCTCCTCATCGTCAAAGTCCTTCAACACTAAGAGCTCCTGATTCGAGTCGGAATCATAGATTCCTCGGCGTTCCCCGTCAGAATCCTCTTCTGACGACGTAACTTTATCAATCATCTCGCCCGCACGCCGACGCCGAAGGAGCTCTAACTTTTTCTGTTTCTCGGAGCGGTGGGGTTTGGATCGGCCCCGTTTAATAGGAGAAGAGGAAGCCATTTGGGCCGGTCTCTTGAGTCGACCTGGCGTTTTCAAAGACATCTTTCTCTTTTTCATAGGCGAAGTGACTTCATCGCTCGAATCTTCAAGTTCAACGAATTTAGGACGCGATCGTTTTGACGAACCAGGCACGATGACAGGATCATCGTCGTCGTCGTTGTTATCGTCATCATCGTCCAGAGTGATTACAGGACGTCGGCGTTTTGCCGTTGAAAGGGGGCCAACAGAAGCCTCGTCCTCATCATCTTCTTCGTCATCATCACTAAGAATCGTGCGCGAGAGTCTGGTCGAAACTGACTGTGACGATTTTAGGGGCATGTCGTCCTCATCCTCATCTTCACTCTCTTCTTCGTCAGACGAGTCATTATCAGCAGGAGGGTGCCTGGAACTATGACGACCTGGCATGAAACTAGCTGCATATGGTCTGATTGGTGACGCTGCTGTTTGAGGTCGTCCTGTCCAATCATTAGCACTGTGGCTGCTTACATGTTATGTTCGTGCCGCAAATAACGATAAAACATAAACTATAATTCTTTTTTGTCGTTGTACATGCTCGGGCATACGTTCGGGGATACCGTTATTCAGCTGAACGGAGAGGGATAGGGTAGGAAGAAAGATAGTGACGTACCAGTAGAGCTTCGTAGTTTAGTTTGCATTTTCTTTGAAGGACCAGGAGTGTGTACCATCTGCCGTGATGGCGTTGAGGGACTTGGACTACTAGTCGTACTGGCATAGCGGACCTTGGCAGATGATGCTTGGCCTGGGGAGTCTGAAGATCCAACAGGCTCGAAAGTGAGTCGAGCCTGATGCTTTTTCTTTTTATGCGACGCCATTCTGGGACGTTATTGATAGAGTAAGTTACGACTTAGGAACAGGGAACGAGGAAAGAAGATATACAGTGTTTTCGGCTAGCAAAAACCAAGGAGCGCGACAAGGAATATTGGCCGGCGATTAGTTCTTTGGCGTTGTTATGCTAGTGTTCTTAGACTCTGAGGCAGTTAGAATTATCATTATTCATATGAAAGAAATGATGTAGCAATCAGTGTGATAAACGAATGAAATGGGGATGAGGGAGATGATTTTTTTGGGGGGGGATGCTGTACGCAGCAATGGAAAATGAAGTGAAAGAAGAAAAGAAAATAAAACAAAACGGATACGTACAAGAAAAATTAATAGGGGAAATGACGATGGTTGCTTGCTGTATCACCAGGTACGTTGGTGCAGATGCCTAAAATCTTACAGAAGCAGTTGCGATAGCGACGCGTCGAATGAAATCATACCGAGAATTATCTCGCGAAGTCACGTGGCACCCATTAAAAGTTTTAATTGACCTAGGAGGCACAACTCGCTCGTAGAAGCCATTGGAACCTACAATACTGGATACATCCTGGTAGGTCCCTACCTCAAATTGACAATCACTCCATATTAATACAGAAAATTCAATATCAAGTATACATAGACGAGTAGATCTACAAACTTGCTTAACACTTCTATTGGCATTATCAAAGATGTATTTTGGGGAGGATCGGGGTTTTATTCATTGTGAAGTGTTTTGCAGGGGACAAAATGCCGTGACAACTTGGGGAAGGGTTGGTGCTCGATCCACCCTTGGACTATCTAATCTCTCTCTCTCTCTTTCTCTCATGGTCATCATTACCGTCCATCACTGCTCCATGATTCCTTTATGACATTCCCATCTTTCCAAACCTTGCACCACAGCACAACTGCTCGACACATCCACTGTGGAAGGCAGTAATGGGTATGATTCGGATTCCAAACTCCCTCCTCATGGGTTTGGATATAGGCCACCATCTACGCTATAGGCACCGCCCACTACGAGGAGGCGCCAGATTCTTCCTTCTTCTCTTCGGTCTTAGATTCAGACGCCTCTGCCTTGTCCTCACCTGCCTTGGCCTGGGCGAATAGAACCTCGTTCTCCTTCTGGGCCTTGAGCCAGGCTTCCTTGAACAACTGGGCATCTAGATTGGGTTAAATGTGTTAGTCTATGAAACAAGGCGAATAGGAGAAGTCGCATCTTACTCTCAGCGTTAGCTACACGAACGGAGACCGTAATAGCCTCGGGTTCGCCCTCGCTGACATCAGCGCCTACATTCCACAGCCAGGCACGGTCACTGGTAGACATGGGAGCGATTGTCATGTCAGGGGTAACTAGATAATCGCGGGAATTAGTTCATTGCGTGCTGCTAGGAAGCGGGTATTCGGGGAGCATACTATAGTGGTTGGCGCAGACCTTGAGAGTCTTGTCTCGTCGCATGACTAGACGAATCTTGCCGTTCTCCTTGTGCTTTAGCAGACGAAGAGGGCCGGTACCACGCTCCTTCCATTCGCCCTTGCCCTCAGCATCCTGAGTAAATTTGAACATCTTGCATCGCATGTTGAATATCTCCTCCTCGGATTCCTCGTGCGTCACAGTCTTAACCTTTTCGGTGAGCTTATGGACGGGCTCGAAGTGAACGTCCTCCGACTCGGGGGGCTCTTCCTACACAGACCAATATTTGTCAGCGGCTATTACGGCGCTCAGAAGAAGGCCAAGGTACGTATGTACATACTTCGTCATCGCCCTTTGCGGCGGCAGCGGCCTCGCGCTGGGCCTTGGCGCTACCGGAAACGTCACCACGATCCTCGTCCTCTTCCTTCTTCTCCTTCTTTGCGCCGCCGCCAAACATGGAGAACACCGATGAAGAGGTGATCTTGGTCTCGGTACCCTCCGCGGGTTTGGTCTCCCCGACCTTGGACTCGGTATTCTCGGTGGAGCTCATGTTGCGATACTACTAGACAGGTATGTGAGAAGGGTGTTTCGAAAAGTTTGGCTTTTTTTGCAACGATGGTAGAAAATGAATGGGGGGAAAGCGCTAGCAAGCAAGCTAGGGTTAGGCAGCGTTATTTAGTGAGCGAGACAACGGATTAGGGAGGTAACGATGTATGGCAGATAGGTAGGCAAGGTATATAGGCGCTTGACCAGCCTCTGGAGAAAATAAGTATAGAGAGAGAGAGAGAAGAAGAAGTAGAAGAAGAAAAAGTCATCAGAATACCACCCCACCGCCACAAGCCCCCAAGATTGGACGACTCCAAACACAGCATGATTAAGGGAAGAGGTACCGTACCTTAGGTACCCAGATCTTAAAAAGATGCAGGTAATTTGATGCAAAGGGAGAATGCAAGTAGATAATGTGTAGACTACACGTACCGATCTTTCTAAGAGTACGAAAACGGAATAAGAACAAGAGGATTGGGTAGAGTATGTGGTATTGGGTTGAAATATTGCGGTTGTGATCAGTCCAAGTCAAATAGCAGTTCTGCAAAACAAACGAGGGGGTGGGGAACCTGAAGAATTGCCCCTCGCCCCTCTCTTGTACTGTACTGGGCAATTATCAACAGTGCGGGTCCTTAGATTTACCCCTGCCTGCCCTGCCCAGATGGCTGCGCTGAGATGCTCCTGCGACTTCCAAAGGTCGGGCACCAAGTAACCCCACTCCCATGGCTCCTCAGACCCGATAAAGCCCGCCTATCAGTATCCATAGGTACATATGTATGTAGGTACATACCTGTAATTGCTACCTGGAGCAGCTTGGAGCAACAAATTGGTGGATACATGTAGGTATCTAGCAGTATACCGTAGACGGATGGATCATTTCAAGCTTCAAGTCCTATATTACATATATGTACCTAGCTGAGGTACCACGGATGTCAAAACTCAACTCCCATCCTACATCACGAATTACGTCAATGGAGACTTCCACGATTCTAATTGACGACAATAAGTAAATAGGGGAGTTCAGGTATTAATTATCCAGATTCCAGCAAGTTACGTAGTCGGGGAAGAAAACTGAGGAACGAGGTGGGGTTTCTGTTATACCATCTTATATAGAATTTTGTATTGTATATAGAACAAGGAGAAGCTGTGGTTATTTAACATCTGGCAAGGAGGACTGCATATTAGGATCGCCTTTCAATAGCAAACAATTATAGGTTTACCCGCTCACGCTATTGAGCACAGTTCACAGGAGGATAGAATATCACGTGTCGTCTCATTAAGGGGGTACAGGTTACAAGCGTGAAAGCAATGTATTGTGCCCGAGGCCTACTCGTCGGTATCTACCTAGGTTCTCAGGTTCTAGTCTCGTTGACCGACTACTATAAAGTCAAGGCAATACCCTCGAGCTCCGTGCTCACTATCAGCAACACTGTCCAGAAGAACAAGCCATCCGATGTTCTTCGTGGCAACCTCCACTCAACAACGCCGAGTGGTATTAGATGTGAGTACTCTGGTTAAACGTATTGCGTCTGACATTTGTTATTCCTGAGTGACCCCGAAACCACACCAGAAGTAAAATGAAATAGAATGTCCTATCATATCCCTAGTCATCCATCCCTCGTTGCATGCATTGCCGGCGTAGCAGGGGATTTGAAAGAGAAGTAGGCGGGGATGTGGGGGAAACGCTGCCTTGCACTACAATGGTGTCAGGATGGAAGGACCAAGAACGAAAAAACTAGCAAAGACCATTACATCACCGAATCCCAACGCCGTCCCTGAGTTCACCCTAGCCGACCCTGTGATATAAAGTGCGCAGAAGAAAGGTCAAGTCTGGTGTTGTCCCGTGCGTTTGTTCCAAAAGGAACTTTTCGTCTCGTGGTGCTCATGCTTTCGCCGGGATCGTATCTGTTTCTTGACACGCTCGGCTCTCTCTTGTCTGGCGAGTTTGGAATCGGCAACCTTCTCTTTAAGGTATACCTCGGCCTTTGACAGGTAGCGCTGGTGTTCTTCGGTTTTTCCTTGTATCCGTAGCCACCAGAGCTTAGACCTAAGCTGGGCAGATAGGTAGCGCAAAGAAAGCTCATCACGTAGATCCTGAGCCTCACGTACTAGTTGGAGTTGTGCTTGTTGATGTCGTCGAGCTAGATTATCACCATCGAAGGATAGCTTGATCTGAGAAGAAATTTGGGACGTGAGGTGTGACGGAAGACCGAGGACAGCGTTGCCAGCATCTCTGAGCCCTTGCAGTAAGGTGTCGGAGACAGATGACGTCTGACTGCAGACTTGCTTCGACATGACGTCCAATGCCGGAATATAGGTTTCTTCAACCCATGCCGTTGTCTCATTGACGGTGTCGACCAACTTCTGCGCAAATCCTTTGACCAGTTGTTTACCGGCATCTAAAGCGCCTATGAACTTGTTCCTACCAAAGTCGACATGATGTGTCTCCTTGACCTTGGGTTTCCGGGTTGTGGCGATAGATACGGCTAGAACATCATGTGCCTCTTCTAAGGGCACCTCGATCAAGAAACCCTCCTCCACAGACGATACCTTGGTGGGGATGTCATAAAGACCCCGACTTACGGCGATCATTATGGCATCCCTTGACAGCCAGGAAGACTTGATATTGTGGGGAATTTTTACCAAGATCTCATTTCGATCATATAACTCTGCAGAGCAGATAGGTGGTTCCCGAGACGGCTTGGTAATATCTGTCTGTAACTTATCTTTTCCGAATCCCATGAAAGCGAGGCTACTGGGTGAACTACCGGTCTGCAGAGCCTTCTGTGTGTGAGCGTTCGCTAAAGTTGAGGTGGTCACAGAGGCAGGCACGGAATTCCCGACGGGAGAAGGCACGGCCGCAGAAGAGACGGCGGCCACTGGTACTGTGGATAGAACTCTTGGGGCTGGAGGACTAAATAACAGGTACTTGCCAGCGACGACGAGGCTGTAGAGAACGGCAAGCCCGGATATGACGACTAGGACACGTCGGTTTCCTTGAATGTATCTAAGTGTCAAATGATACACTTCCGAAGCGTCGTACTTCGGCTCATTATGCTCCATAGGGAACAACGCCCCCTCGGTATGTTCGCAGCTCAGCGCTGCATCTTGGTTGGGCGACTTCTGTGTCATATCCTGGGTCTGAATTTGGTCCGCCTGGGCGAGTCGAATGAATCTCGGGATACCATGTTGAGAGAAGTCTGTAGGATTCTCGAGGCTCTGATTCACGAGAGTCTCAACGTTAGCATCCTCATCATCGACTTCGCTAGTGTAATCAACGACCGTGCTGCTAATGGTACTAATCACAGCGGCTTCGTTTAGCGTAGCAGCCACTTCCTCCTCTTCATCATCGGACGAATCGGTATCGGCTTCGTTGGTGTCGACATCAGTTCCCGTGTCGGTGCCGGCCAAGCTCTGGACATCATCCGGTCTCTGATAATCGAGAGAGCTAGCGGTAGATTCAGCCTGGCTCTCTCCGTCGGTGCCAATAACGTCGTACCCTAGCTCGGCGAGACTAGGACCGTCATCGGGGAAATTTTCAGGCTGCATGATGTCTGGTGAACTAGATGATATCCAGTTGGTGAGTTGCCGGTTGCCTAATGGTCGGGGAAATCGGAGGGAGAGCACAGAATTGGCGAGGTGGTCAGGATGGTCGAGGCTGTCTGATTGACTCAACTCGACTTCGGTAGTGCGGGTGGCACGGTCGGTGGATGAATGTGGAACAGCGGTCGGTATATCGGTCGGTGTTGAGGGTCCGGGCTGTTCCATTACGTGGTAGAATAAGATGCCTTTACCAGATCACGTCATACCTCGAGTTTACCGTGGGGGGATGGTAAACCAAACGAGGATGACAGAAGGCAAGTAGGCTGGAAGCAGACGAACTGAGAGTAATGTAAAGGTTGAATGAAGAAAGGAAGCGCAAATGTCAATATCAGACAGGCAAGCTACCCGAGGGGAGGTACGAGTCGGAGTGCCCAAGTTGCGTATAATAGACTAGAGACGCCGGGACTAGTAAGGTGCCTAGACGAGTAGAGACCAGAAAGTGTCAGCTAGCCTCGTGAATGTCCCTCGATTCTGGACGTTGTTTATCGAGTCTTCTTTCTTGAGAATAAAGATGACGATGACGATGACGGAGACGGAGACGGAGACGAAGTGCAGGTAGGTTGAAGAAGACTAGAGGCCCAAGTTCAGGTCAGGTTAGGTATCTAAGACGGATGAATTGTCATGGCAGGATGTATGTAGGACGGATGCAGGTAGGGGAATGTTAGGTAAGATTTGGGAGACATAGGCAGGCAGGATAGGATGGGATCAGACGGGGTAAGGTAAGGTAAGGCTTGGAAGAATAAGACAATACGCACACGCACGTTGCAAGGTTCATGAAGAGGGTTTGTTGGCGGCGGGCTGGCGCTGCCTTGCAGTGAATAAAGGATGGAGAGATGGGATGCGATGAGGATGAATGGTTGGACAGTGGGAATGGGTAAGGTAGGTAGGTAAGACCGTGAAGCTGCCTTAAACTTACCTATCTTACGTATGGCGGGCGCGCGGATGGTACTTTACCTTCAAGTTAACGCAACGAATGGAGGGGGCGGGGTATTGCGGTTTTGGTAGTAGTATGGAGTGTACATGTACGGTATGGATATCAATGTATGTACTTATCGTACATCCATTTATGTAGATGGGGTTTAGCTTTTTAAAGTTGCAGGGGTCCCACACAAAGATACATGATGTACCGACCTCTTGTATCTACATGTGATTGATAACAAGTACGAGTACATGTAGGTGATTTGTACTGTATTTTTTTTTTATGTTTCTTCAACTGGTAAGGTAAGAAAGAGAGGGGGAAAAAATCAACATCTATACTCACATTCAAAAGTATGGGTGTGTTTGGGCGAGTTTTAGTCGTGACTGCTTGTATCGTCATCAACCAAGCACTTTGAGGTGGATATCAAGAGATTGTCTGCGTCTCATCTCCAGGTCAGCAGGCAAAAGGAAAAGGAATGTGGGATGCGAAAAGCAATGGCCCTAGTAATAAGGTCAGGTGGAGATCTGCACTAGATGCGATTTATTAGAGCCAACTTACCTAATGAACCGTCTAATTTCCCCCATACAATGACAATGCATATATGTAGGTCATCTGAATGATAAGTCTTCTTGCCCTTTATCACGTTCTGTATGCTCAAGGATGCGCCGTATAAGGATGTCTATTAGCCAAAGAGCCACTGCAGAAAATAAGAGACAAGATAATACTCTGCTGCTGCCTACCACTTTTAACCTCGCCTGCACAGAGTATGAAAACCAATGGAGGGGAAATAATGGGGACACGATCTGTGCTAGATGATAAGACCTCAGGCTGCTCAGGTGGAGGAATGGTGGGGGTTTAGCGTGTGACGGACTGGACAGACAGAACGGGTCACAGGCTGGTACTCGGATACACTGACACACTTAGTACATTACGGTAATGTTACGAGAGAGATCGATAAACTACCCACTCTTCAATATACATGTAATCTCTTTGGGTGCTAGAATATCGGCGAAAGGACGCTTGTAGCTTTCATTCACGTTATATCAGGCACTAATACAACGCCTTATTAGGAGTCTATCGGAACTTAACGGAATTGGAAACTCGGGACTTTGGGCTTGTCTGGGAGTTCTATCTTTGGTATGTTGATATTGGATTCCACGTACATCTATGAAATACTAAATAATCGCAGGGACCAAACATGTATTGATGAGCATTACCCAGCCTTAGTATCAATATGAATACAGTTCTCCGAAAAACCGAGAATAAAATTATAAAAACATACCTTAGATAAACCTGTTTGAAAGGCCCGTGTGGCTATTCTGCGTATCCTCAGTGCAAGTCGAATTAAGTGTCATACAAGGAAGCTAGTCGAATCAAAATACGAGGATCTGAATCATAGATAGAAATTCAAATGGTTCATGAAGCGAGTCCCGGCACATTGCTTGCTTTTTCATAATTCCTAGAGTCAAGTTCTTTCTAATTTAATGAATTATTAGGGACTATGAGGAAATAACCGCTGACCACAGCGGTCTTGTCAAAGGACATGGGGATCTTCTCAGTATGTGGATATTCTTTTTTCAGACCGATTCTAAACCATTCCCACCTCCAATCCTCCTAGACCGCAGTAACATCAATGGGGTATCGTAGAAGCAGCAACTCCAAGGCCCTAATAGCCCTCCTATAAAAGGACATTGGTCGTACTACCTCTCATCTGTCCGGACCATCATTATCCTCATTACCACAACCACCAATTCCGTCACTGGCATTCCGAAGCCATCGTCAGGTCAAAGCATGTCCTGTATGGTGGCATCCAGCAAAGCCAACCGCACGGCGATATGGACGCACGGGTAAGTAGTCGAGGTGAAACCTCAACCCTCTCTAGATGAACGGGTTTGGGAGTCACACAAGATCAATTTCTTCGTAGAGATACATTGCGACGCAATGTACTAACATCCCAACTCTTAAAACATGGATTACACCGTACTTCGTAACATACCAGATCCTGGTTCAAGCAGGGTTAACAGTTGAGTAGGGAGATAAGATCGCGGGTTTAGAGTGGCAATGCCAGTGCGCACTTGTTAGAGTTCATCGAACGAAATTTAAATGATGCTGTTCTTCTCAAAAATCCTCCTCAATGAATCACTGTCGAAATCTTCGTCATCGGGAATCATGTCAATGATTCCTGTCAGGTTTGCGAAGAGGTCGCCTTGATTCCGGTATGCTAGAATCGTAGGTACAGCAGCATTATCGAACTCGATGTCTTCGTAGTGGACTTTAACGAAATGAACCTGAGGATGGGCCGTGACCAGTGGTCGCAGCGCCGATTCAATGAGGCCAGAAACCTCGCACTACCATCTAGTCAGCGTGCAATTCGTGTCGTGATCGGCGCCCGGGGGAGGAGAGGAAACTAACCTGGTGATCGTAGACAAATACTACGACGACTGTTTCTCTTCCCACTTTCTCGATGGCATCCAAGTATCCTAATGCGTCGACGGTGTCAAAGCGGCCAAACATTCTCAGACTTGGGCTTGTTCTTCGGTTGCGAACGTTGTTCTTGGCATCCCTTTCGAGCTCCAATCTTCGTGACTCTCTCCATTGTTGGAGGAAGGCATCTTCGTCCTCATCTTCATCACTCTCGCCGCTGTGTGAACTAGTTGTCCGGGGCACCTCGCTCTTCCCGAAGACTGATTGACGAGCGGCGCGAACCCTGTTCCTCCACTTGCTCTGACGAGCTTCCTCGTATGCGCGAGCGTCGGCAATGACACCTTTTACACCAGTACTGCGACCTGAGTCGAAGCTAGCCGGAGGCAGCTTTACGTCGCCAGGCAATGTTGGGACACGCATTGCTGCTTCAATCTGTGCGTTACGGTATCGATCTTCTTCGTCTTCGTTGTCGCTATCTTCAGCCTCTCTTCGGGCGTCGTCTCGATCCTCGGGGTGTACTCGTGGACCTTTGCCGGTGTTCTTATCAAGGAAGTCCTGGAACTCTTCCTGTGCGGGAGTGGGATTGTTGTTTATGTTTGCAGAAGTAGAGGTCATGATGGGCCAGCAAGTAATTTGGGGGGACGGGGGTGGGAGGATTGATATATGCGGTTCACTTAGTCGGTGTGTGGGAGACTAGGAGACCGGGAAGTCTGTCTTGGGAACGTGGCCGTGTAGGGCTCCGGGGGAGGGGAGGAACAAGATAGGCTGATGTGTTGCGGAGTGTGGTCCAATATTTTCCAAGGAAGGGATGGGACGAGGATTGGGGTTTCGTCTGGAATGCAAGGAATAAGAGCAATAAAAAAAAGGAATACTTCTGGAACAATGCCTAAAGCGACTACTGTAAAGGGAAGGAATAGTTCAAAGAAAGGAGTTCGGAGGATCGGACTGCGGCATGCGTCAGGATGTTTCAGACGCCACAAAACGGAACCTGGTTGGGCTAAGTTGGGCTAGTCAGCAACTAAACGGCGCAGACGCTATGTTAGAGAATATGCAGGCTCCACCAACCACGCAAGTCTTTTTGCAGTTTTGAGAAACTTCGTTTCCTAGACTGCTAGGATGCGCAATTGCTTGAATTCGTACGTACGGAGATATCCGTCGCAAATAACAATTACAAGAGAAAAAGGAAAAGGAAAAAAATAATAATAATAAAGGTGTAATAAATTGGGCTGCCACCTAAAAAATTTTAGAGAGCCGATCATTTATGCGAATATGGTAGTGCTCCCCAAGATCGATCTGCAAAGTTGAGCTAGTGACGACAGAAAGAAATCGCACAGATTAGGTACTACATGTATGTAGATTAAGTCGCCCAGCTGCGCACTCGTGTATCCATGTACACTAGTGTATGGATGTAGGTACACATCCACCAGGCTAGAATGTCCTGTCGGCATTGCGAAGAATCAATACGATACCTTCGACAGGGATTAAAACGTGGGAAAAGACATGGGAAAAAGACATGGGAGAGAGCCACTGAAACTTGATTTCTTCAACTCTTCCCCCCGTACATGTCTATATTCACTTCTGATATTACCTTAGCCTTAAGCCATCGCATTGTTGACCATTATTGAATGCTACATTATCCAGTTGCTAATATATCAAGGATCAGAGTGAAAGGAGAACAAAGGTACCAAAGGAAGAGGCGGTGATAGTAAGCGAAGACTGACAAGAAGAAACCCAGATTAACCCTTTTCGAATCCAGTAGGTAATTAGGGGATTACCCCTCGTAAACTTTGACGACTGGCTACCAACACGCTGATGTTTCACTATCTCGAACAACGATTAGCGAGCCGGAGAATTTCTACCGTTGGCTGTGGCACGATTAGAGATGCTGATGTATGCATAGTACTAGGTACGTCGTACCGTCAATTTGGACGACGTCATGCTAACCTCTATCCATTCTAATAAAAGACGACACATGGAGTGGAGGGTCCATCTCTTTTTTCCACCTTGGGAAAACGGGCAACGGTCACACAGACGGCATGTATTGTGTTGTCCTATGTATACTAGCAAGGCTAGCCCTGGGCTTCCGAACAGCCTAATGAAAAGCCGGTGACGAATTAGCTACACCTTTATTATTATAGTAAGACATAAAAACGGTTACAATACGAAGGTCGAGTGGTAAAGTGAGAAGGCAGCAAGTCCCATATCCAACAACATCGATCTCATGACCATCATGACGAAATTGGCCGTATTTATTGTTTTCCAATGGGATAATTCTCCCTACACCTATATACAAAGCTTCTAGAACTTCATGGCACATGGCAAACATTCAGGGCATAATTACATACCTAATTATAATTAGCTGGGGGCGGACTACCGGGGTCTAGAGTCAAAAAGGAGGGAGAGCCCTACTTAAAAATAACTCTCAAGTTTATTCGTCTCGGCATACCCGATAGGTATCATGTTATAAACTCCAATACAAAACCAATATGAGACTAGCGGTCAGATTATAATTAGATACTTACGCAGACGTTATTTCTTAATCTTTTTTCCTTTTTTTTAAAAAAAAAAAAAAGAAAAGGAAAGGAAAAAAGGAAACAGGTGAATGCAGAGTGCCATCCTTATCATGTGATATCAAGTTTATGGGTTTCGCTTCTCAAAACTGGCTCAAGCAGGAAGCGAGTAGCTCTCTCTATGTCTCTCCCCTTCTCCTTTTTTCCCCTTAATCCTCGTTAGAAACAAGAGTTTTAATAGTTGGCTTCCGGGTCTATGTTACCAAGTAACAAGAACACATCTAATAGCCATCTAAACAACCACATTGAGACCCAGCAAGACTGTCGTGCTGTGTAAATAACCTACTTAATAGGTACCCTAACATAAACGGATACCGTATATACCTACATAATTTTCACCAGTATCTAGGGGGAGAAATGTACCGACACCTGTACACCTGGAGCCAAATCTCTTCTAAAGAGGCTGCTTAGCTGTGACTAACCATAACCCTCACCTTTCGGTGACTTAGCATTAACCTATCCACCGATATTCTTTTGAAGACTCGTTCATCCCGTACTCAATAGAAAACATAAGGTTATCTCTTATCTTTTCGACTAGGCAAAATCAATATCCAGGTTAGTCGGTGCCATGAAGAGCAAACCCCATGCCTATCAACGGTCAGTCACCTAATATCGACATCATGCTTAGTTCGTGTGGATAAGAGCGATGGATATGATTACCTGAAATCCTGTCATCTTCGTCGCTACTAGAAAGATACCTAAAATAGGTCGTATATAGTACTAAGCTCCTCATCGTCTCGCGAGATGGAGATACAAGCTTACCGTAGGTTACTCTAACATATTGCTAAGATATCCCATGTACCTCTTTCCCGTCTCTATATCAAGTCTACCAACTTTTGATACACGAGTGCCATTTGGTAGGAGGATATATCATAAGATAACCTTGAGGAAGACCAATAACGGACATGCTGGTCCAAGAGGACAGTTGTGAAGTGTCACTTTGCGCAAGCTAACTCCTAATCCGCCGCAGCAGACATCTTTGTCAGACATTCCCCTAGCGAGTTCTGCTTAATCTTAAACGTTGTGGGTTTGTATTTTGAATAATCGTGTCTATTCTTAGCGTAGCGCTCATTCGCTATACGTGTCATTGTCTTTATGCTCCCTCATACACTATGTTGATCCGGTGACTAACATACTGGTCAATCTAGGAGGTGTCAGATGGTTCGATCGATATGGAGTTATTTATCTTGAAGATATTCCCAATTTACCATTCAACCCAAGAGACCTGCTGAAAATATTCATGAACTGTGTTTAAGCTATAGCGGGAGGAGCGTAAAGGTTAGAAGAACGCTGAGAAATACATCTTTGATACCATTCACATAGTATTGCTTGACTAGGTACCTATATACCTCATATATAATTGCCTCGAAGTGACACATGATGGGAGCGGCATTGAACCTCGAACCACGAACCGATACATGCCTCTAGTGAGAGCTACGATACTCTTCCCAAGAATGGTGGGCGTAACGATAGAATTTAATGGATTAAGACCTCATCCATTGATCCGGATATAGAGCTGCGTGATAGGAAGACACTTATATCAGAAGCTCTCGGGAATTTAGAACGTTATTCCTCGAAGGCACTAGTCGTCAATGGCATTGAGCGTCATTTCACAGGAGGGATTAGAATGCTAGTGAGCTAGATCTACTTGAAACCAACCGCCACACATACTACGTATATGGAACTCAAATAGTGAGCCGCGCGGTGCGTCTGGGCACTTAAGCTATACGACGTAACGTGTCCCTATATGCCTAGCAGTACATCATTTATTTAATTAGTAGATTACCTATATTTCCAAATTAATGGCGTTGTTACTCGTAGCATTAGTAGTATCCATGTAATATATCTTATCACGAGTTGGACCGAGGCGATTAGCCTTGAATACCCTATTCCTTTGGATGGTTTCAACGTTCAATATGACATGACTATGGTACAGACAGTAAGTGAAGGGCCGGTGTGACGCCGGATGCGGAGTGTTCCTCCTGCTCCTACTTCAACTGCACCTAGCCGACTTGATTCTCCCATCTGCGAAGGGTATGCCGACAGGAGGGACGATCTCTAGGAAACACCTGCAAGATGACCAGTCATCACCAAAGGCCTAAATGCTAGGTTTCTCTCCCCCAGACTGAAAAAGCAGGCCACCACCCTCAACTGATTTTGCCCTTTATCCACAAAAAATATCAATCAATACCTCCACTCCACCTAAAGATCAGGGGTGACGAGTAAAGGTAATAAACAGGAATCAAATAGACGCGCAATAGTTGTTTCTTCCGGGTGAAAAGCCTCTTCGTATCAACATGCCTCTCAAAGGGAGAAGACTGGATCTGTGTATCAAGGTGCCGTAATTTTGAACTAAACCACAAGGGAAGCAAAGGCTGAGGATCAAGAAAAAAAAAAGCCCGTCCATTAAATCGCATCTTTGCTTCCAGAACTCAGGAACCCCAGCTTCCTGGCTTCAGAGTAGAGGCGGGACTAAACGGTGTTAAGTAGTATCGTTTAAGTCGGAGGCGGTATATTAGCAGGATAACCGAAAGACGGAAGACAGGCGGAGAAGTATGATATTATTCTGGTATCGAAGGGGTGACAGGACCGAGGAACTATACACTCCTCTGGCCCCTCGGTCGGCGGAGGCAAACAGTCGTTGGGATGGGAATCGAGTATAACATAGGCCAGTAAGGAAAATAGGTGCTGAGAAAAGCTGTCGTGACTTCGTCCTGATAGCACCAAACCTCGACGATTCGAAAAGCGTGTATCAGGTTGAAATTAGTTCGAAATATTCATTCGATGAAGAAATATGACAAAGACGCCGACAGTACACGTAACGAGTCTGAATATCGCCTTCGTAGACTTGCGTCTAGTATGCCCAAATTTTGAGCTATGAAATGTTAGCACGACTGAAGCGTGCCTATCCTTGGTGGTCAAAACTTACTACCGAGTCCCAAGAACCTGTGCACAGGCTGATGCCATCGTTGCTAACACCCAAGCAGCTGACACGGTTCTCATGGCCTACGAGAGATCCGACCTTCTCTCCTCTCGTGATATCCCATACCTGCAAACTATTAGCTAAGGAACCTATATTTTGTTGGGCTATATGAGTATACCTTGCACTCAAAATCATCATAGCCGGCAAATAATAGACGACCGGACACAGAGGTTGCAACAGACGTAATACCGCATAGGATAGATTCAGACTGCGACGGAAAGTCAGTAATTCTCATGTGGAGGCTGTCCCGAGTTATCAACTTACGCCATAGAGGTTAAGTTCCCTGTCTGCTCGGATATCAAACAGCCTACATGTTGCATCATCAGAGCCGGTGACGAACGAATGCCCATCCGGGAAAAACTGGATGGCGTTAATATCTGACTCATGGCCGGCGAATGTTTGCACGGCCTTGCCGGCACGGATATCCCAAAGTTTCGCAAAAGCATCGCAAGCACCAGATATGAAAGTGTTCTGATTCGTGGGGTTTAAACTGATGCTCATGACATCGCCTAGATGGTCGGCAAATTCCATGACCTTGGTTCCAGTCTCGATATCCCACTTCATGCAGGTCATGTCGCCAGAAGACGTAAGGATACTCCTGTCGTTAATAAACCGGCAGCAGGATAAGTAGCCGGCATGGCCAGAGAGCTCACGGGCTACGCGGGTGGGTCCGTCGCGGTTCTGATTTAGATTGTAAATAGAACAAATGTTGTCCAAACCACCGCAGGCAACGTAGTTACCGCTCGGGGCGTAAGCACAAGTCATGACCCAAGATGACCGTAGAGGGATAGCGTGAACCTTGTTTGTCGTGTAGGCATCCCAAATGATCAACTTCCCGTCCTGCGAAGCGGATACCAGATGTCTTCGGTCGGTCGACCAGTGCATGGCATAGATCTTGGCCAAATGTCCTTTCAGCGTCCTTTTCGTCTTCATTAATTGGTTTCGGGGAATGGCCTCGTGAGATTGTTGTGCGACGGCGCGGACTACAAACAGATAAGGGGGTTAGAAAATCCGAACAAGTTATTGTAGTCGTTTTTGACTATTAATTGATGCATGAGTTATATACTCACGAGTAGTGTCGGCCAGTTCATCCTTCTTTCGCTTGATCCTGTCCTTCAAATTCTCAGCCTCGCGTCGCGCTTGTTGAATGCGCGCCTGCATGGCCTCGGGCGACACATCGTTCGGCCGTTGCGAGTCCATGGCGGCGATAGGATGTGTGTCAGGCGAGGGAACCGAGGAGCTGCGGGAGAATTGGATGGGCGGTGATGGGCGACGGGTGTCGTCGAGCGGTGTGGAT